>PVIH01013745.1:33578-57039 GCA_004025045.1 Sigmodon hispidus | reverse complement strand
TCTACAGCCTCAGCATCATCCATAGCCATGTCTACATCCCCAGCTTCATCCATACCCATGTCTACATCCCCAGCAACATCCATACCCATGTCTACATCCCCAGCATCATCCATACCCATGTCTACATCCCCAGCATCATCCATACCCATGTCTACAGCCCCAGCATCATCTATACTCATGTCTACATCCCCAGCTTCATCCATATCCATGTCTACAGCCCTAGCATCATCCATATCCGTGTCTACAGCCTCAGCTTCACCCATACCCATGTCTACAGCTCTTTTTAAGGATGTGCAAGGAGCCCTCAGGCAAGTGTATTCTCCTGTATACAGCAGTGGCAAAAACTATTAAGTTAATATTGAATCTATAAATCTCATTTAAACTTTGCCAAGTGCTTCATTATATCTCTTGTAGTGTTCCCTCTTACCTACCATGATCAATTATGATCTTTTTCTTTAATCTCTTTAATTTTAATTTATGTACATTTGCCATGAAAGTTTCAGATCCCCTGGAACTGGAGTTACAGACAGTTGTGAGCTACCATGTAGGTGCTAGGAATTGAACCCAGGTCCTCTGGAAGAGCAGTCAGTGCTCTTAATCACTGAGCCAGCTTTCTAGTCCCCAGCACTTATGATCCTTACTGAGTGTTTCAAACCATAGACTACTTTTCTCAGCAGATCATATTTGCAGTGACAGTGTTTGTAAGTGTAGACGTTGTTGTGCTGAGTAGTTTTATGTCAACTTGATACAAGCTGAAGTCATCTGAGAGGAGAGATCAAAGGATTGGGCTGCAGCCAAGTCTTTAGAGCATTCTCTTAATTAGTGATTGATGGGAGATGCGATGGCCCAACTCAGTGTGAGCAGTGCCACCCTTGGGTAGGTGGTCCTGGATTCTCTGAGAAAGCAGGCTGAACAAGCCATGAAGAGCAGGCCAGGAGGCAGCAGCCCTCCATGGCCTCTGCATAGCTCTTGCCTCCAGGTTTCTGTCCTGCTTGAGATCCTGTCCTGACTTCCTTAAATAGTTAACAGTGCTGTGGAAGCCAAATGAGCCTTTTCCTCCCCAACTTGCTTTGGCTACAGTGTTTTATCACAGCCAACAGTAACTCTAAGTAGGGTAACCCATAAGGTGGTATTGGACACAGTTAATGAGAGAAATCCCTGCAAGTCTGCTGAAATGTAGGCTGTCCCTACATTTCTCTAAATTAGGGAGTAAACATGTCTCTACATGTTTACTCTTTCAACCACTTTTCAGTCAGTTGCCTTCTGCAATATTTTCTAGATGTTTTTCTTTCTTTCATTGCTCCCTTCCCACCCCTACCCAGGGCTCAAAGGTTCTGAGTGAAGCCATGATTGTCTAGGGTGTGGAACAGCAGTACCCTCAAAGGTTTCAGTCAAAGTGTAAATTGGTACAAAATCTGGAAAAAAACAGTCAACATTGATTGATGTTGAAAAGTGTGTGTCTTATGACCCAGCAATTTCTATTTATTGGACTATTCCCAACCACTGTGTTGTGTAATGTGGTAGCTGCTGGCCACATGTGGTTCTGGAGTCTGTGAAATGCGTCTATCGAGCGCTCAAACACTGTAAATATAAAACACCCAGTGGGCTGTGAGGAGTAAATATAAAAGAATTAAACTATTTATTTTAAATTTGTTTTAAAATATTAAGTATATACTGAAGTGATAAAGGTTTGGATACATTCATTCAAATAACAATTTTATTATGCTTTCAGTTTTTAAAATATGGCTAGTGTGTAATTTGTTAGGTTGTTGGTATAAACAAGCAAGAGGCAGCAGATGTGCAATATAGGTTCAAGAGGCCTCCGCTGATGCAGGGGAATGTCAGGGTTGGAAGTCTTTCAGGACGTTCTGAAATTGAGGCAAGCGGGGAGGTCTTTGTGGCCTCCACCAGCTAGCCTGTGGTTTTTGTCTTCCTGGACGGGAATGTAACTCTGTGGTGAGCAGAGAGTTGTGTCAGAAGAGCCATTAGCCCTGATAGTCCTAGCAACTTGGGAACAAAGGGCTGACCTTGCAGACAGGTCCTGATCAGAGCACCCGCTCTGCCACAGCCGCCTTTGAATCTAAGTATTCTATTCCTAGGTTCTAATCTGCTTCATTTATTGGAAACTTATGTGAGACATAATTGGTGGGATGCACTCAGTTGTTGTTGCTGTAGCCGAAGCGGAAGCTGAGCTTGGTCATCCTGATCCTCTGCTGGCTCCTTACCTAAAGCCAGCATCCTTGACTTGTCTAGGTTATCCCTGTAGGACTGTCCTTGAACTCTGCTCTACTGTCGCATGAATCCTACTTGGCTTAAGTTAGCTTTTGGTCTTTTTCTCTTGGTCTTCGGAGCAGAAGCGGCTGCTGTGGGGAAGGGAGGGGTGAAGAGAAATACTTCAGAGTAAATCGGTGGCAGCGAAGGATTTAACCCAGCAGCACGTCTGGCTGTCGGCGGATCATTTTTCGCTCGTTGGTTATTTTCGACCCCTCTTCCCGTGTGTCACCAGGCCTGGGACGGCCTCCCTAGCCAGCTTGCCGGCTGCCACTGGGCGCACTTCCTCCGCAGTGGGGTGCTGGAACAGTTGCCATGGGTCACGTGCACGGCCTTCCCTCATGTCTCTTTATGTGATTTATCATAACGTGTTTATCCTGTATGTGATATACCTCAAACAAAAGCCAGCACCAAGAGTTTGGTCTGGGGTCTGCCTGTGTTAACAGGTTAAGAGAAGTTGCATTTTCAGTGCCTTTAGAATTCAAGAGCGCATTTGTGAGGCATTTAAAAATCTGATGAACCTTATTTAGGATAAATACGGCTGTTAGGTCGTGGAGTTCAGGGTTGGAAGCAGGTGAGCAGTTGAATTTGAAATGCGGAAGTTTTAGAGAGAATCTGGTAGGGTGGCACGGAGGGAAAAGTTTTTAAGAGTAGAAAGAGGAGGTTTAGAAATATGGGGAGACAAAATTCTTTCCATTTACCCGTATGCTGGCAACAGTTAGATAGTTCTTGTAAAATATCAGAGTCTAGTGTGCCATTAGGAGGCCGTTTTAAATTGTTATCTAAGGGGTATCCAGGCCATTTCGTAGTACAATAATGAATAAGCCTGATGGTGTCTAGATAAGGCTTAAGACTAAAGCACTTTAGAGTCTCAAGCACACATCCTAGGGGTGAGGATGGAGGAATATTTTTTCCTGGCTTATTCCCCATTATTGAGACCCGAAGGGGGTCAGAAACTCACTAAGCCTGGGTCATCACCCAGCTGAACGATCCTGTGGGCAGTGACCCTCGGATCAGGCTTTCCTAGATTTATGTGCATTTAAGTCCAAGAAGACCGTCCAAGCCAAGGCACCAAAGGTTAGTATTTTGCGCATGGGATACTCGAGACATTTGCTGCCAGGTGCCATTTAGAATTTTATGTAGGGAGGGTTTAGATATCCAGAGAAGGGTGGGGGGGGGGAGAAGAAAGAGAGGGAGAAGAGAGAGGAAGGGAGTCACTGCCACGTATTATGGGTGGGCATGCAGCGCTGTGGGCAGGGGTGAGATGCACAGTTATGCCCAGGGGATGGATCTATCTCTGCCTCCTGAGGGCTAGGATTAAAGGTGTGTGCCACCACTGATCTTTATGACTAACTCTAGCTAGCTCTGCCCTTTGATCTCCAACCAAGGTTTACTTCTCAAGATTATAAACAATATGTCACCACACTTTACGATTGTCTTCCCTGGTTCTGAGGCCTTCATTGTATCATGCTACCATGTTTCCATTGCTGACTGTGTGGCAGTTTGAATGGAATTGGCCCCCCAAAGTGGCACTCTTAGGAGGTGTAGCTTTGTTGGAGTAGATAGGGCCTTGTTGGAGGAAATGTATGGGGCAGTTTTAGAATTTCTCATGCTCAGGATACTGCCCACTATCACAGTCCATTTCTTGTTGCTGCATATCAACATGTAGCAGCCACCTCTCCGGCACCATGACTACCTGCACCAGGACATGCCTGTGCTTTCCGCCATGATGACAATGGACTGAACCTGTGAGCTGCAAGCCAGCCAGCCCACTGAAATGTTTTTCTTTATGGATTTGCAGAGCTCATGGAGTCTCCTCCCAGCCACAGAAACCCTAACTAAGACAGATTTCTCAATCATAGATAGTCATGCAAATGGAGTTGGTAAGCTTTTGTCTGGAGGGAGGAAGGCAATCTAGGATTTGGCATTAGCAAGGATTGTTTGTAGCAAACAGGTGCCAGTTTGAAATTTACCCCTGGCCTATCTCTATATAGATGCAGATTTGGATGCATGTGAATTCTGTCCTTTGGAGAATTCTTGTACACGGGGATGAGTGTTGGGGGAGGGGGAGAAGGATAACAGTGTTGTAAATAGTTCTGGCCTGGATTTTCCGGGCCTGGTCCAAAGGTTTAGTCTTACTCTCTGCCCCGCTTTGCCTCAAATAACCACACACAGCTTATATTACTTTTATGCTGATTGATCTAGGGCCCAGGCATATTGCTAACTCCTTTATCTAAACTTAACCCATCTTGTTCAGCTGTGCGGCTCAGTACCTTTTCTCAGAGCAGCATTTCAGCTTCTTTCCTCTGTGTCTGCTGCCGTCTCCTTGTTGTGTCTGTGGGGGCTCTCTGACATCTGTGTCTGGTGTCTCTCTCTGCTCTGAGATGTTCCCGAGTTTCCTTAGCCTGGTAGCCCCGCCTATGCTTCTTGTTTGCCTTTGACCAAACAGCTTTTATTAAACCCATAGGTGGGGCAAATATTTACGTTACCAGCATAATCCCAATGCAACCATTCTGCCTACCCCTGTATGGCTCCGGGTGGATGTTTGTGCATAGCAGAGCACTCATGTGTTCCACAGAACTGTAGAAAACAGGGCAAACTCTGTGAACATTAGTGTACAATAAGGCATCAACACCAAATCAAGGATGATAAAGATACCATACTCACAGAGGCTGTTGACAGCAGGGACAGTTGGGGGGATTGATGTCAGGTTCTCTCTGTCTTAATTTCCTGTATATCATAAAATATTCAAAACCGAGTTGGACTAATTCAAAGAGAAAAAAGAGAAATGGATTTTAATGTCTGTAAGCAGTCATGTTGTTGTGCCCTGTTCAAGAGGCCCCCCAAAAGATCGCCAGAGATGTGAACTCTCCAAAATGCAAAAGCAAGGTTTATTGAAAATTACGAGTCACGTGACAAGAACCTTGGTCTGGCACATAGGTGTGACAGTGGCCAGAGGAGGTGCCGCCCTTTTGCAAGCTGGGTTTTTAAGGGCAAAAAAATCACAAGGTTATACATCAATTGGGGCCTTTTAGTACAGATACAATTGTCTTTGGGAGGATGTTTAGACTTCCTCTGCTATCTTAGCTGGCTGTTTGCCAAGCCCTTTCTTTGACTACCTCCTGGGTTGGGTCTTTCCAGGCTATCTCCAGTCCTGAAACGTTTCATGGATAATTAACTGTTATCAGTCCCTAATGGATAATTAACTGTTATCAGTCCCTAAGCTACTTCTGTTTGACCTTTGTTCCTATGCAGACCTCAGGCTTGTCCCAAACCAAAAATGGAGGTGCTTCTCTGATCTTTTAATTGACTGAGTAGAAGAGAGGTATCTTTTCTGGCAGTTGTAGACAACCAGAACGTGAATACACAGGTATGCTTGTCAATACAACAGTTTGACTCATGACTGACACAGACATGCAGCTTGTTCTACACAGCTGTAGGATATCAGGATGCTCCGTAAGCAAATGAGATGAAATAGAGTTGATTCTTCTAGTGAAGACCAGGGCTGCCATTCTCTGCTGCCATCCATCCTGAGCCCCTGCCATCTGTTTTATTTTTCTTTCCAAGCAAAAGCAGAAAGAGACTTGCCCCCAACTGACACAGAAGGTATGTACACACTGAGAAGTGACCCAGAGAGGACAATGAACTGTCGGGGGGACCCATTCAGTGCCACCCAGGGAGAGACCACACTGTGGAATATTTGCTCATTTCCTTGAAGGGAATGGGGAAGTAGGAACTTAGCTGCTCCTATTTATCATCCCTGTGTTCTCTCTCTCTCTCTCTCTCTCTCTCTCTCTCTCTCTCTCCCTCTCGTGTGTGTGTGTGTGTGTGTGTGTGTGTGTGTGTGTGTGTGTGTGTGTGTGTGTACAATTATGTACCTGTGTATAGAGGGAGGCCAGAGGTCAACATAGGTATCCTCTTTGACTATCTTATTTTGAAAATTACAGTATTAACTTTACAGGTGTATGTGTGTACTTGCCAGAGCATATGTGTGAAAGCTGGAAGACAACTTTTGGGAGTCTTTTCTTTTCCTCTACCCTATGAGTTCTAGAAATTAAACTCAGACTGTCTGTCTGGTTTGGTGGCAAGTACCTTTATCCACTGAGCAATCTCACTGTTTCATCAATGATGTTCTTTCAGGTCCCATATTGAACTCAACATTCACCAATTCAGCTAAGTAGGCTGGCCAGTGAGCCTTTTAAGTGTTTCTCTAGTACCTGGGTTACAGGTACATGGTGTCAGATCTTATGCAGTTACTGGGCGTCCAAACTTAGGTCCATACTTGCATGACAAGTACTTTCAGCCTTTATTTTCCTTCTGAGACAGAGTCTTACTATGTTGTCCTGGCTACCCTTGAACTTACCTTGTAGACAAGGCTGACTTGGAACTGGCAGATCTTCCCCCTGCCTCTGCTAAGACTCAAGAGATATGCCACCACACCCAGTGGTCCTTAGTTCCTGAAAAAAATCCCACCAGAGACATAACTTTCATATCTATTGCTTGTTTTCTTGAACACTTGGAAATGAAATTCCTCAATTATGTTTAATTGTTCAATTGACATTATTGAGCAGTAACTACTCCAGGCACTGATGCGGAATTGCCAGTGACTGGGTATTGCTGCATTGATGTCCTGCAACTAGGGGACAAATAGTGGCAGCAGGACCCCACCTCCTCAGAATTTCTACATCAGAACAAACAAGGCAGCTCCTCTCTTGGTTGGTAAGAGACTCTTCATTCATAGAATGGTTTGCTGACAGACACAATTATTGCTAATTAGAAGACTTCTTCCTTTGGAGCAGCTTGAATACATCTAGAATTTTGAGAGATAGGGGTTCTACCATATCTTTACTCCCCATGTGATCATAGCACTGAGCCAGACGAGACATTAGACATAACGGAGAATTGCTCCTTGCAGTAGCTCTTGTCTGGAGGAAAGACAGTCCAGGGTTTGACTTTAGGAGGATTGTTTGTAACAAATGCGGCAGTTTGAATTGAGAAAGAAAACCTTTCTTGCTGGAGAGATAACTGCAGCCTGCACTGTCCCCTGCCAGGTGATTTGCCCACTGGATGCTCAAGGTCTGCAGTCTTGGCAGTCATCGGGAACCTGGGGAATGGAGCCCAGTGGAGCCCAGGCAGAAGCCAGTCTCCAAGATGGGAGTGCTTTAGCTCCTATAGATGGATCACTTAGGATTTGCCTGAAATCCTTATCTACATAAAGGCATAGCTAGAAACACAAGATTATCACTAATTCCAGCTCATCTCCTTTAAGAAAGCATTTTATTTCTAGTACATGTTTGTGTCTTTGACATGTGCCTTCCTTCAGGTGTATATGTGTGTGATATGCACATAAGCATGCATGTGCCCAAGGAGTCCAGAAGGGGGCGTCAGATCCCCTGCACCTGTAACTCTGGTCCTCTGCAAGAGCAGGAAGGCATCATTGCAGCCCGTAGTCTTTTACAGCGTATATTGGTGGTATCCTGTAAACAATATGAAGAATAAAGCTTATCAAAAGCCCCTAAACTGTGAATCCTCTAGAGTTGGGGGTGACATCCATAGGTGCAAATGTCAATATGACTGTATCTAAGAGACTGTGAAGAGGGGTGGAATAGGCTGTGGGTCTCTCAGGATGAACAGTTTGGGGCAGGACTGAAGCATGGGTAACTGACAGGTCCCTTGTTTTATGATTTTTCCTGTTAGGAGATAGCATGTTTTCTGCTCTTGTGTCTCACACAGCTAACAATTCTTATGCTTTTAAAAACTTTTACAAAAATGCACAAGGTTCCATGAGGGAAAATACCTTTTATGAGTCTCTCCTAGTTTAATATTTACAGCAAATTCCTACGGAAGATGTGTTGGAAGCCCTGACTGCGTAGTTAATTGGGCAGCTCTGCTTGGCATCCTCTATGGACTAGCAAAGCTGTGGGCTGCCACTGCTTTGCCAGAATGCCATGAAGTGGCACTTGAAAAATGAAAAATGTTGCAGTTTTGACTTCCAAATATTAAAATGACATGTCCAACCAAGCAGAGAAGACGGCACCTCTAATTCTGTGGCTTTATGAACGTTGAGGGGACAAGAGAGAGGTCGGGTCACATGGGGAGGAGGCACAAGGCTTCTTAGATGTGGTTAGCTCTGGCTAAGCTGTGGTGGTTCCAATGATCACAGTGCAATCGTCAAAATAAAAACCACGTGTTTGGTGTATGCCAACCCTGCCTCTGTATCACATGGGGTGGCTTGAGGAAGAAATGACCCTCATGGGTTTGTCCCTGGCTGGTGGTGCTGTTTGGAGTTGTTTTGGAACTTTTGGGAAGTGGAGCCTTGCTGGAGGAAGTACACCAGAGGGGGCGGGCTCTGAGGCTCTTTAGTCTGGTCTCACTTCCTGTTCCCGTGTGCAGATGAAGCACAATCGGATCTCTCTGCTTCCTCACTTCCAGCTAGCTGCACATCTTCCCCACCAGGACAGACTGCATGACAGACAGACACACAAGGAACTACAGGCCCAAATCAACCCTTTTCTTCCTACATTGCTTTTTATCCGGGCAATCGTAGCAACAGAATGTACAATATGTATTTTAAAATGTATATATTATAGTCTTCTCATTTTTTTATAACACATCCTTCAAAAGTCAGCGTGCAGGCTGTTTGTTTTGTCCACTTGACACAAGCTAGAGGCAATCTTAACTGAGAGCATGCATCCATAGATTTGTCTGTAGACAAGTCTACAGTACATTTTCTTGATTAATGATTAAGTGTGGGAGGGCCCAGAATACAGGGCGCAGTGCCACCTCTTGGCAGGTCTAACAAAGCATTTTGATCAAGCCGACTTCACAAGCCAATAAGCAGCATTCCTTAGGGCTTCGGCTTCAGTTCCTGCTTCCAAGTTTCTGCCCTGGCTTCCCTTGATGATGGACTCCGATGAGGAAGTGTAAAATGAAATAAACCCTTTCCTCCCAAGATGCTTTTGGCCATAGTGTTTTATCACAGCAAATGAAACCTCAACTAAGATAGGTTGAGATGAGATCTAGTGGTGAGCACCCACGGGACTCAAGCATTTGGTCACAGTCAGCAGCTGCTACAGAATCTCATTCCCATCTTGGTGATTCTTTTGCATATTCAACTCAATGCACTGTGATACTGCTCAGAGAATTAGAAGTGGTTTTAGGAGAATATTGACAGGTCATGCAAGTGGGATGTAAATTTTTGAAAATTCTTTATACTATACAGATTTTTTTCCATTTAAAAATTTTATTGCTTTTATTTGTGTTTTATGTGTATATAGCTGTGTGTATATATGAGCATGTGGGTGCAGTGCTCTCAGAGGCCAAAGGAGGGCACTAGATTCCATTAGAGCTTGAGGGTGTTTGTAGGTCCCCTTACCTGGGTGCTAGGAACTGAATTCAGATCCTGTTGAAGAGCAGAGGTCACTTAGCTGGTGACCATCTCTCCTGTCCCCTTTCCCCCAGTATAAGACAACTGGGATCAATGTTGGTGTAAGGAGTAAGATAGGATTCTAGCTTCTCATTTTTTTCCTTTCAGATTGCTAGTTAATTATCTCAGATTTTGTATTAAGGATGCAATTTTTAAAAATACATACAAAGCTTTAAAGTGAATATTAATGAAAACTTGGAAAAAATGGTGTCCTGCTTGTGTTCACAGATGTTCTTATTCTGATTAAGATGAATTTAGGCCTAATAAAGTCTTATAAGAAATAAACCAGGGAACTAGGAAAAGACTGTCTTTGTAAATTTAAAGGTCTGCACCAGGAGGGTTAGAGGACACCTGGGACCCTGAGAAGAGACGGGGTAAAAACAGTGACAAATTCATGGAGTCATCACAGCATTTCCTGGCTAGCTGCTCTGTGAGAAGAACTCACTTCCTCTCTGCCTCAGCCACCAAATCAGTCTCCACTGTTATGAGGTCACGTATCCGGCAGTGGTGACTTGAGGGAGGTTGGGTCCAGTCACACAGGGACAGTCACATGGCAAGGATGGCACGGTGAGTGACTCCACAGTGGTAGGAACATGGTGGCCACTGCTTCTCAGATGGGGAACCCTCAGTCCTGCTGGGTGACTTATTTCTGCCATTTAGGTCCCATCTACTGAAGGTCTGGGAGCCTCCAAAACCTTAGAGTATTGGGTGCTCAAATACAGAAGCCTGTGGGGGTACTTCAGACTCAAATCAGAACTCTAACACGGTATTTTGTTTATTTTAGATAGGAGATGACTATGTAGCCCAGCTGGTCACTAACTAGCACTAATCCTCCTATCTCTACCTCACTCTATTTTTTGTCTGCATTTCTCTGTCTTTATTTTTTGTTTTTCATTTACCAAGAATTCATTTTTTAAATTGGGAAATTATTACTAGAAATGAAGACCATTTTGAATCTTAGCGTTAAAGAAAGCAGTCAAGATAATTTAGTGGATAAAAAATAATTTGAAGATGTGTTTCATTGTACAGAGTAGCTATTTTATTTAAAGTATTTTACATCTGTTCTGTGTCTCTGTGTGCATGCATGTGGATGGAGGTCAGAGGTCATTGTCAGGAGTTGCTCCTCTTCTTCTGCCATGTGGGTTCTGGGAATTGAACTCAGGCCGTCAGGCTTGGTGGCGGCTCATTTACCAGCCAAACAACCTCACTAGCCTGCTAGTTATATTCTTATGACCCCGTCGTAAGTACTTAAAAATCGTGTACTTCATTTTTACAACAAGCACACAAATAACAAGTAAAAGAACTGATTTTAGGTATTTATTATTATTTTTTTTAAAAAAAAGCAACTTCCAGGGTATACCATTGTACAGGTTCAGCCCAGTCTCCTAAAGCATGGTACGCTGATGACAGATCTTTCATAACAGTGACTCAGAGACGCTGAACATCCATAACTAAATCATCATAGAAAAGAAGAGTTTAATATTATGTGCATCCAGAAATCATATTCTAATTCTTTTAAATTGGTTCTCCATGCATGATAGTGTAGCCAGACTCAGATAACTAAGACAATAACTGACCAGAATGCTCCCTTCCCTTCCTCCTGGTGAGTATGAGCAGGCTTGACTTAGCATGCAAACAAATTCCACCCATTTTACACAGCATTAATGCCTTCTGCTCTTGAACTGTTGGTCAGTATTTAACAATTATTCTTTGATTGACTTTCCACCATCGCATTATGTGCAGGTGGAAAGTAAAGATCATTTCTGCTCCTCCTAAGGGTGCTAGTGAGACCCCACCCCTGGCTGGAGAGCCACGGCTTTGTATTAGTTTATGGGTAGCTTTATCCTTGGTGCTGGAGAAAGACAGCTCTTGGGTCTCACAGGAGTGTGAGCCACGCTCCAGGCAGGACCCTGTTTTCGAGGGAGCTGTCAGCAGAGGGTCTCACTGCGGTTCTCAGCAAGGCTGTTACTGATGTTGTGTAAGTGAGGGCGTCGTCATCGGTTCAGTAACTGTTTGTACATTAAAGCAGTCTGCTCACTGTAGGTCGACAAGCACAGCTTGGTAATCTGCCATGAAATATCACTGGCTTTAATAATTTACTACAACTGTTCTTTTTATTCACACCTATAGGACGTGCTTCCATCTGTCACATGGAATATGAATATATACAACAAAATTTGGCTTTTATATAAAAAACTTCATAAGGACAAAAACAAGGGGTCAAACAAGTAACACATGCAGTTTCCTAATTACAACCACCATCTCCTGCTGCGTACAGGGAATGCCACAGAACCGATGAACTTTGTAAACCAGGTAGGCTTTTTCTGCCCAGAGTAGCCTACTATAAAAGGTAGTAACCTTGTTCAGCTTCTAAAAACTTCTAACCATAATTCTAAATGACCAGGGAAGACATACTGCATCAATTCTAATGTCAAACCTTGCAAATTCTTCTCAGAATCACCAAGTGTCAACATTCCTTATTCCTCAGACACTTCACGACAGCCCCTTGGAAAACTGTACCAGGCACAGGGTGGCCCGCTCTCGGCTGCCTTCCCTGGAGCCCACTTTTATTGAACAGCAAGACCAGCACCTTGGTTGCGACTTTCTTATGGCTGCACAGTTGTGCAGCAGTAGTGTGGGGTGGCCTGTTTGGTACTGCCAGCAGTCCAAACAGTTGCCTTGGGCTCACTGTGTTAATGCTGTGAGCTTGGGGAATCCACTCTTCTAGGAATGGTTTTCTGGGGCCCAGCAATGTCACCACAAGTAGCTGAGACATTCTGGCCCTTGTTTAATGAGGGATTACATTAAGGAAGCTTTATTCTACAAGTGGACAGTGCAGGGCACAGTAAGAGGGAGGGAGGTCACTTTCCTAAGTCCTGAAAAGCAGGCAATGGCAGCCACAGGGAGAAGGGTGAGGTCTAGGGCACACTTGTCAAAGTGTCACTTTGGTTTAGGCACCATAGATGGGACATCATGATCATGGCCTGGGCATGACCAGACAATACCTTTTATGTTAGTGACTCCCCCATTCTCTTCTGCTTTTCAAAGGTATAGATTACAAATAGTGTTTATCGATGTCAATTCTAACTGATGACTGGTAGGTCATTAGAACTGTGGTTTGAAGTAGTGTGGGAAAATATCATTGGACTACACTGAGACATAGTGCTGAGATTGATTAATAATGTCTGTCTTGGAAACAAGAATTGGTGCCTATGGTGTGCACCACATCTGATGCCTCTGTTCTAAACAAGCTGAAAGAATGAGGCTAGCTTGAGTTCTTAAGGGATCGTTGTAGATCATAACTCAAAGTATAAAAGTTTATATTTATTTTATACCTTTTGCTCCAGGGAAGAGTTTAGAGTTTTAGGAACCTAAGACAGGAATTTCTGGGTTATGGAAAACTGAGAGTGGAAGCATGATTTTGGATGGGCTGTATACTACCTTTGACAATGACCTCTGTTTTCATGGTTGGGTGGCAATGTCAGGTTTTACATGAGGTTAAAGGGCCCACTGATCAGGCAGCTTTAGAATGACAGGGAGGAATGAGGTGGGAGTTCCAGGCAGAGTTTTCCTGTGTTACACATGGGGTGTATTAATAACTGTTAATATTCATGAGTAGACTGAAGGGCCAAGGAGAAATACCTGCCTCTACACACGACAGTCTGTTTCAGAGTGAATCAACCGGGGATGGCTTTCTTATCAAGTTAGGACTACTATCTCTCAGTCGGACTTAGAAAACTCTGGTGTCCTGAAGATGAAGGACCTTGTGATCTCATGTGGAAGGCTCCATGTAATCAGCTCTGATCTATGCCAAAGCTAAACCTTGATGTCTAAGGTGAATCATTAGCAGGTTGTCTTTGTCAATGACAAGGCTTGGTGTTTTAGGGACTGTGCCTTGCTGAAGTTAGCCACTTCTAGATGTAGCAGCTGGATGCTTCCATCAGCACCTTCCATCAGTGCTAAGGACTGATTCTGCTAACTTCTTAGTATGGCAACACACTTTTCTCATTGCAAAAGCCGATTCCTTCCTCACTGGGAAACTGGGAGGTTTGGGAAGGGGGATAGAGCATGTGTTCTTATGTAAAGCAGTCTGCAGATCCCTGCTGGATACCTGTTTGATGCACCCCAAGGACACCACACCTTTTCAGAGTTGCTAGGTGGTGTCCAGGGGTAAGGATAGCCTGGTTCCCAGTCCAAGGGTCAAGAGTCAAGTCATGGAGGAAGGTCAATCAGAATCTCAGCCAGGTTATTTCTTATTCAATGCTGCATTCCGTTATCAGAAATTACTTTCTTCCTGGATTCCATGGGACATGATCTAGTTGAGACCATATTGGCTGTATAGCCATCTCTGGAACCTTCTTCTAGAGGTGAGGGGGTCACAGGCTACAAGTGTGACTGCAATGTCTCATTGTTTGTCTTCAGGCAGTTCAAATTTTCCATCTTGTTCTGCCCATCACGACTTGCTTTTAAATCATGCCAAGTCAGTCACCGCTCACCACCTTGGGCTGCGAAGAGCTTTCTGATGCAGAGGAGCCTCCTCCTGGAGTTTCTCAGGCAGCCCAGAGACTTCCGGTACTAGACTTCCGGTATTAGACAGAAGGCCTTGGAGGAGGTCGGGAGGGAGGTGGTGCCCTGTTAGGGGGTGGAGCCTGAGGAGGAGGGGGGAGAGTGGATGGTGGGGAGGGGATGGGAGGAGTGGGGGCGCTGGGGGCTGGGGGAGGGCAGTGGGGAGCAGGGGGTGGGGGTGTGTAGATAGGAGCAGGAGGTGGGGAGCTGGGGTGGTAGGTGTTGTTAAGTGGGTACTTGGCTGCCTGAGTGTTCTTCACTCTGGTGAAGTTGATACAGCGCCCCTGGAAGAGAAGCGGAGGGAGACCGTGAGAGCATGCCTTAAGACAGCAGGTGCTGGAAGACCCTGTGAGGGAGGAGAGACGCTGACATGCTGCTGCTGACCTGGTGACCTGATACCACAGTAACCACCGGTCTCTTTGAATCTATTTCCCTTCCTGGGCAGGCGGGGTCTCAGAATTGTCACAATCCATTTCCCTTACTCTCTGTTACCTTCCTGGGCTGGGAGAGGGAAAGATGGCTGACGCTAGCTGGACTGTAATATTATGGAAGGCGTCACATTTACTTTTAGCCTTGCCAGCAGGGTGTGGCCAGCATTCCCTTGCCTGGAAAGAAGTTGAGGTTGAGAAACAAACCCTTTGCTTGCCCTTCACACCCAGTCTGCGTTTTGGTGGAAGGAAGGGAGTGTGGTCCCAGGACTCTACGTCTGTCCTTGTCAGAAAGTCAACAGAGACATTTCCCTGCTAAGCAGGTCTTGAATGCAGCTTTTGTGTGTGTGTGTGTGTGTGTGTGTGTTCCTAGGGCCTCAATAGGACAATCTGAGACCCCTGTGTCCTCTCTCAGGACAGACTCTGGAGAGTCCAGAGCCTGGAGTAGCTGCGGTGACCTCTACCTTCTCCCCCCCCCCCTCAACACACACACTTGCCCACAGCAGAGACCCTGTCACCAGCTGTGTGAACTCCCCTCATGCTCCTGATAAGCTTCTTCCATGCTCCCAACCAGGCCAGGATATGGCCACCCTGTGTGCTCCTGTCCTCCCTTGCCTTCCTAGGCCCAAGGAGCATATGTGGCTGTCCCTACCGTGTGTCACAGAATTGTCTTCCCTCCAAAGAAGGCCATGGGGGTGTCATTCTGAGTATGCCCCTCCCCATTCATTTATCCACTGCTGGCACAGAGCACAGCCTAGACATCTCCCCATACTGACACAGCCTGTACTAGCCTCGGTGGAGGCATGTCCAGAGAGTCTCCAGTTTCCCACATCAGACCTGGAGAAGGGCCAGGAAAGGAATACAAGCTGCAGGCTTGTGGGGTAGGAGGTGGGGAGGCCAAGAGAACCTTTCCCCTGTCCGTGTCATGTGCCCCATTCTCTAGGTCACACATCCATCTTTCCAGAAGGCCTGCACTCTTTCTTTGCTTGCTTGGGTATTTTCTGCTGCCTTTAGCATACATCAAAGCCTGCATACTACCCTTGTTTTATCTTTTAATGCATAGCCTCAGAGGATACACTTATTTTGTATAAGAAAAAAACCTCCCAGAATGCTTTGTGTGGAAGGTCCCGAGAGTCACAGTCAGAATGGAGTTGTCTGAAGCCACTTGGAAAAAGTAAAGGCTTTGGGAGCATTAGCAATGGCCTAGAACTTTCTTTCCAAGACATCATGTTAGCCAGAGTGTCTGGGTCTAGAAAGGCCAGACCCAGCCAGGTTGTATCAGTTAGAAATTATGATGCTCCACACAGGTGCAAGCACCCAGGTCCTTGGTGTGGGCACATCACAAAATGAAGCCAGGGCCAAGGTTTACTGGGTCCCTTTTAACTACAGCAATCATCTGGGTCTTATCACATCTCTTCCCAGAGCTCTCAGCTCTGGCCAGCTTTGATGGCGAACACTACAATTGTAAAGCCTCCACAGGCCAGGCAGCTCTCTTTTGCAGCTGAGTGAAGCTAAGCTCTGTTACAGTTAGTGTCTGTGGTAAATTCCCACAGTGACAACTGAGAGTCAGGGTCTTCTGAGCTAGCTACCTTCTCTGCCCTCCTAGATACTTAATGGGCACTAATGGCTTAAGGAACCTTGGTCCCTTTAAAGACAGAGAGAGATTCTGGGCTGCTGGAGCTGAGGTGAGGTCCTCTCTGCCTTCCGGCCAATTATGAAACTGAGCACATGGCTCTCCACAGAAGTGGTTCTGTCTGTAGGCTCAGGAGCTCCTGGCCTCCACCACTATCTGCTCAGAGCCCACGTGGAGAGTCCAAATCGGTGATGTGGCCTGGGGCTCTTGACTACACCTCCAGCTTACAGGCATTGTGAGAATCCTCTAGTCACCCTCAGAGAAGGATCTAAACAGTAGTGGTATCACATTTGGAAAACAGCTGAATTCAGTGTTGCCCTTTACTGATGGGGAAATAGATGTCAGAGGCAGAAATGGCCTCGCCTGTGGTAGATATGCAGCTGGAGGTAGCGTCAGGTCTGAGTCCAGGTTTAGTGCTGAGTTGCATCCACACATGGCTTCTGTAATAACATTAGTAACCGGGATAAATGAAGCTTGGGAGGTGATGGATGCAGCCTCAGTGGCTCTTACCTTCCTGTTGCTCTCACTCATTTTTTGTAGGACCTCCCACAGTGCTTTGCACATGCAGCTGCCAGATGATCTATTTGTACTTATCTTACTGAGAAAAGGTACAGACTCAGCACAAATGTGGGCAATTTACAGTAAGACTGCCTCTTCAAAGAGCGGCGTGGCTCTGGAGAGTTCTAAAAACCTGGGCCAGAGGCGCCAGCACAAACATGAGACACTTGGGCATATAATTGGCCTAAAGATTATTAGTTCACAGGGCAATTTCTTTCTCTTTTCACTCTTATTTTTTGCTTGTGAGGGAATAATAGAAAGGCCAGATGTTCTTAGTGTTGTACACGCCAGCAGATCTCCAGTGTTTTGTTAAAAAGGTTGCTATGGCAACCAAAGCTTTCTCTCGTGATACTGGCCCCTTGCAACTCTGTTTAATTCTCCACAACGCTGTTTCTGGGTGGTTTGAGTCATATCCAAGGCTGGCTTTGACCTTAGTTTACCTTGCCTTCTTCATTAACAAAATAAAAATGCCATTTTTTCACACACTAGTAGCACATGCTCTGATAGAATTTTATTTTTTAAGTTTATTTGGGTGTTTAGCCTGAACATATGTCTGTGCACCATGTGTGTGCCTGGAGGATAGAAGCTGTTAGATCCTTAGAACTGGAGTTGCAAATGGTTGTGAGCTATCATATGAGTCCTAGGAAGTGGACTTGGGTCCTCTGCAGAAGCAGGCAGTGCTCTTAACCACTTAGCCACCTCTCCTGCCTCTTTGGTAGCACTTTAAGGAGGCCAGTGGATATAGATGAGTGGTAGAGCACTTTACTAGCATGTATGAGATCTTGGGTTCAGTTCTCAGTACCCCATACACACACACACACACACACACACACACACACACACACACAATCCAAGAGAGAAATGTGATGATATCTTGTAATACAATGGGAGGGTTATCAGAAATACACCCTACACACACATGCACACATTGTCTTTATCTATGAAGCATCCATGAACACTTCAAAATCCTATGAACTGGGTATCATTACCTCCATTGTGAGGAAACATAAGGGAGGGCTCAGGACTATTTAAATAATTTGTTCAAAACCACACAGGCAGCAGCAGTTCAGGAGAGAATAAAGCCTAGTCCTGCATAGCTCAGGAGTAAATACAGTCTTTTTACTATTACCCTGAATATGAAGAATAAGTGCCAAAAGATTCCCCAAGGACCCATGGCTTGCTTTACATAGTGTAGCCCTTGGACACAATCCATTAGCTCACCACCCAGATGTGAGAGGTTGTTCCAGAATGTAAGTCTGTCAGCTCAGTTCACTCTAGTGCAAAGTTCTTTGATGGCTCTGTTTACAGTAGAACCCACAGCCTCCAATGACATGAGGTCCAGTGATGCTGGCTTCACTTTATGTGCGGGACATCCAACCCATCCTGTTCTAAGCTCTGTGGATACTTCCATGAAATGAGCAGCACAGCACTTGCTGATTGTGGTGATATTTTGTTTAACAAGTAAAACTTACCTGAAGATCAGAGAGACAAAGGGACACCAGCCACAACCACCTCTTACCTCACGAACTCCTCAGCCCCAAAGAGGTGAGCTCCTGTCTCCCTCAGCCTTATATTCTTCTTTCTGTCCAGCCATATCACTTCCTGCCTCCACCTCTTTAGTGCTGGGATTAAAGGTGTGAGCTTCCACTGCCTGGCTCTGTTTCTCTTTTAGACTGGATTAAATTTGTGTAGCCCAGGGTGGCCTTGAACTCCTGATCTTCCTGCTTCCTGCTCCCAAGTGCTGAGATTAAAATATGTGCCACCACTGCCTGGCCTCTATGGTTAACTAGTGGCTAGCTCTGCCCTCTGATCTCCAGGAAAGCTTTATTTGTTAGGGCACAAGTGGTTCTATTTTTAAGTATGTCTCAGGCAGCCTTAGGGTCTCTCCTTGAAGCCAGGGCTCCTACAAATACCTCAAGGTCCAAGTTGACACTTGACAAATAATCCTTATTTAGCTGTGAGTCTCTGGGCAGGAGATTCTTAAAAGTTCATATAGTCCTTGAAAGTTAGCTTGTTAGAAATGCACGGTATGCTAACAGGGCTACCTAGACATCCTGAAGTTACCCTGCCATGGTCCCTCCTCATGCTGAGGATCCTATGCGCCCTCTTTGGTCTCTCCCGACTTTCTTGGTAGGGTTTTATGTAGCTTAGGCTAGCCTTGATCTTCCCATATTGCCAAGGATGACTCTATTCCCAACTGCTGAGCTTATAAGCATGTCCAGTCACACTTAGTTTTTATGTCATGCTGGGGATGGAACCCATAAGTGCCCCCCCCCAACAAATCCCTTTGCCTAATTATGGTGTGGTTGGATGCAAGGAAAGCATTCAGGTTTTCCCTTGAACCATAGAGGAGGATATAAAGACAAAGGACGGGCAGTGTGAGACTGTGGTCTGTCAGGGGCTTTGTTTCATCCCTAACACACTCTTGCTGTGAAAGCTGGGGAAAGTCACCATCTCTGAGGCCCTCGTTCCATGGTCTTCTGTACTGGCTAGATGTGTCCAGGTGCCCCTAGCCCTGCGCTCCATGATTCCGTCAGATCTGGGTGGCTGCAGAATCCTCTGCCTGCAGTTTAATTGGATTCTTTCAAGCAGCCAGTTTACACATCATCTTATGTTGCTTAGTTTGGATGGCTCCAGTTCTTTGTATTGTGTATCTTCCAGCTGTTCATTAGGATTCTGAAATATTAGGAAATTGGAAATTTCAGCATCAAGGCTTCATCTTTTGTTTTTAGCCAACTCTGCTGAGGATTCAAGCTGAACCCTGAGTTCTGAGTTTGAGCTGTGTGATACTTGGGAGATGGGAGAAGAGCTTTGGGGTGACTATGTGCAAAGAATGTGCCAGGGGTGAGCTCATGTATGCTGTTAGGAAACATCTGGCTATCAGGCACGCTCAGCAGAGATGGAGCTGGCCTTCAGAGATGGTTAAAAATATGCCATGGCTCCCACAAATTAAACGAAATAGTTTCCTATGAACAGAGGTCATTCAAGGAAATTGGATTTCACAGAGAGAATACTAAAGCAATCACGGAAAAAGTGTAACATACAAGCCAAGTTTCTTCTACAAATACCTTTTCTCTGGCCTGGATCTCATATACACTGTCTTGTTGGGAGGGCTGTAGGTATTCAAGTTGCAAAAGGATTAGCCTTCCAAAGTTTGTTTGGAGCTGGCTGTTTGGGGAGGGGGTTGGGGAAAATCAGTCTTATAAAGAAAGTCTGGGTCTCAGGCTAGACCACAATGGCTCGCTCATGTCTGCTGATGAGACTGTTGAAGTTGGTGTTCTAATGATGCGCTAGGAGAGATGACATCAGAGCAACATCTTCCCACACATTCCTCTCCATTCTGAGTCATTGCCTCCTTTCCCAAGTGATAGTATCTTTTATCAATTACAAGGGGCTTCAGAAAGCACTGAGCAAACACCAAGATCTTGCCCCCATGAGGATATAGTCTAGATGTGGAGACAGAGTCAATGACTCACAAACAGATGGACCCCAGCAGCCATGTAGTGATCTGTGATGCTCCCATCATTGAGTTAGGTACCTACCCTGGGCTGGGTCAGTAAGAGTCTTTCTCCTGGGAATCAAAACATCCAAGTAGTGAAAGGCAGGTGGGCTGAACCAAGGTCAAGGTTAGAGGGAATGGAAATGAGAAGAGGGGTGTGGGGCACCACCTTTTGTGTGTCAGAGAGCAGCAGAGAGAACATTTAAAACCTTCCAACTCATTCCCATTCTCACTACTGCACATCTAAAACTGGGGTCAGGTAGTAGACAGGTCTCCCAGCCCTGTCTTGATATACTGATTTCCATATAAAGCTCTATATATAAATATACATACACCTGTATGCACATACATGTGTGGAAGTATATAAAATGTGCATGTAATAAGTATACAAGCTCTTCAGTCTTTCCCACCTACAGGATATCCAAGATCTTAGACAAGCTGTGGCTGGATCCTTAGGATCTCTCTGGTCTACCTTCTTTTCTGTCTTTGAACCCTACGCTTTAATGTTGACCCATCATTTCAAAAGAAGACACCATGCTCTAGGTTTTCTCGTAACAACATTCACATCATAGGTCCAGTTCTGTGACAGAGATAAATAGGATAGATATTGTATGAGCCCTGAGCAAGAGAAGGCGTGCTGTCAGGGAGAGGCAGGCATTCACTCCCCATGCCCCCTTCAAGCTTGTCTGTAATACATTTCCTCTCCTAGCCTGCTTTTTATGTGCTGTCCGGGAAAAGGATCCAAGGTCAACTCTTTTGGTTGTTTGATTCATTCTGCTGACACACAAGCTGGCGTGCTCTCTGTAATCAGGTCGTTGGATGCCAAGACTAGGGTAAGATGAAAGCATGAAGGAAATATCTGCTAACACAAGGAAGCTAGAAAAACGAAAAGGGTGGAAGTAAAATGGCATGTCCTTAGCAAGACACATATGATTTGTCAGTAATTACCGTCGAGATTTATTTATTTAATATAAATCCCCTTTCATCTGATTACAAAGTATGTGTTGAATATTTGTTGAGAACTTGGAAAATACATAAAGGAAAGAAGAAACATAGGTAAGAAGATTAAAAACCATCTCTGTTTTTCCTTTTTAGAAAGCACAAGCACCCATGGAGTGCATGTATTTATGACAGCCAAATCAGCAACGTGCTATGGTTATCTCTTCCCTTATCCCGTCTCTGGCACCCAGGGCCTTGTGCATTCTTGGCAAGGGCTCCACCACTGGACTAGGTGCCCAGCTTAGCTTTATTATTGGAAACTTCCATAGATGTTTACCACTTGCCTTAGCCATATCTGCCCCTGCTCCCCTTCTCTCCCCAGTCTCTCCTTTCTTGCTTTAGCACCCCCATCCCCTGAGTGCAATAGTGCTGCCCATATGCATGTGGCCGTGGGGTATCCAGGGGTGCATGGGGAGCCTGAAAAGGAGTGAGTCTTTCTTCCTCCAAAGCCAATAGCTCCAATCTGCCCTGCTGGGATTTCTTATTCTTGCACAGGTTCTGTTCTTTTCTTATAGTGGCAGCTATTAAATTCTTTATTGTGAGGCAGTAGGAATCCAACTATCTCTATTGCAAATGATGCTGTGGTTCAAAGGCAGAGTCATAGAGTTAGTACCTTAGAAAAGTTTTTGATACTATTGTCAATTTTTTTTGTTTAGAAAAATGGCTAATAACTTGTAGTCTCTATGTTATGATTATTTCAATTTCATAATTGAATGGTCAGAGGGAACAGAATCACTTCTATGGTGGTTGTTTCAGGCATGTGAGGTTATGTTTATATTTACACCCTTAGTGACCAGCCTGTGTACCAGATCTGCTCACTTCTCTATTGGGCTGTTCCCTTTAAATTTTGTAAATAACTCGCCATGTCCAGTTAGTGATGTTCACGTGTGCACAGGTATAGATGGGGTCATCTAATGGAGCCTAGTCCACCTAGTGGGGCTGAAGAAAACACTTGCCTCCCCTAGGACCATCAGCACCAGTATTGCCCAGCTGGGGGTGCAGGCTATGTGCCCCCTCCACCTGTACTGGAACAATGGCCTGATCATATACAGGCAACCACAGCTGCTGTGAGTTTATGAAAGTATCTCTTAAGACCTAGTTTGCTGAGTCTAAAAATGTAAAAATAAAGATTTTTGTTATAAAGCAAGATAATCGTATTTATAGGTATTTTTTAGTCAAATTAAATACTTTTCTATTCAACTGATGGTTTTTAAAAGGAATATTTAAGTCTGGTATACTGGCACATGCCTTTAATCTCAGCATTTCTGAGACAGAGACAAATGGATCTCTGTGAGTTTGAGGCCAGCCTGGTCTACATAGTGAGTTCTAGGACAGCCAGGGCTACATAGTGAGACCTTATTTATCTTGAAACAAGCAAACAACAAAGTAATATTTAAAAATTTAATCAAATATTTTTGAGATGACTTAAATTCATATTTTTCTTTATTTTGATCTATTAATACAATACATTTTATAATTTTTCTAATGAAAATTATCTGAATATGTTGAAATAAACTGCAAGTTCTAGAATCGTATATCATTAGCCTTTGATTTTGTGTGCATGTGTGTGTTATTTTATACAGAGGAAACCTGAAAACCTCTGTATCTGTGTTGAGACCTCTTTTGTTACTCTTAACATAGTGTGATGGCACACTGACCATTTATGACATAAAGATCAGTCGATGGTATTCACACTTCTAGAAACTTCTACAGAGCCCTTCTCAGTCCTACTGATTTTATCCTGCCTTCCACTGGTTTGTTCTTACACTAATGGGCTCTTTGCCGCTGCTTTCTGTGGGTCAATCTCATACTCTTCCCCAAGTTTTAACCCAGTTGGTTGCATTCCCTGTTTTACAGCCAGTCCTGGAGGACCTCAGGGCTCTGATATTTGTCAGCCACAATGTTTTTTCTTGTTGTCACTACTTCCTGGGTGCTTGCTGACTGCACCTTTGATTTTCTTTACGTTCAACAGCAATTTGTGAGTGTTTAAAAACTTGTAAGTGCTTCCTATGAAGTACAGCTTACTTCCTCATTACACTGTGTGTGTGTGTGTGTGTGTGTCTGTGTATATGTGTGTGTAT
>PVIH01013745.1:0-33478 GCA_004025045.1 Sigmodon hispidus | reverse complement strand
CTGTGTGTGTGTGTGTATGTGTGTTATGGTGGGAAATGTGGCTTATGAAAAATTACATTTTCCAGGTTTTTTTGTGTAGCTTATGCTATAGTCAATTTTAATAAATTAATAATGTGGATTCTTTACTTGAGGGGCACTGGCAAATGCTTTCCCCTCTCCACTTTGGTGAGCTGGATTTTTGCAGCCCAGGGTGGTGAGGAAACAGTAGGTTCCTCCCCTAGTACTTTACACTATTGGACTTGCTCTAATTTGACTGTCATTCCAATCACTGGACCACCCAAGAGCAGCAGGGAGGGACCCTCTCCCTCAGAGCCAACTGGGCAGAGAATTCCTTTTACTCTCTGGTGCCGGCTTGTCTGAGAACATACTGTTCTTAGTTTCTCCTTCCTATATTCTGCCACTCTGTCATAGCCAGATGTCACCTGCACCTCTGTCCCTCAGATCCTAATGGCCTTGGCAGCCCTGAATAAGGCATGTGATAGAAGGGATGGACTAGCCTTGAGCCTGATTTTAAGGGCCTAGATGTTTTTTTTTTATCTTGCTTTTAGTACCCTGGGCTTTAGCTCTGGCTACTCCACTCCAGGGAGCCTTGTAAGGCACACTGGAGCCCAGACAGGCTAATAAAGAAACCTTGTGGGATTCTAGACAGGTAGCTCCCAGTCACTATCTGGCCAGAGCTTCACAAGAAGTCCCAGATGCAGCTGTCTAATGTTGGACCTGCTCAAAGCAGAGAACTAGAAGACAAACTTGTAAGCCTTGGTTAAGTTAGGACATTTAGAGTAACGGATGATGGAGCAGCACTCGAGTGACAGGCTCATGTGTACCAGCAGGCGCAGGCCCAGCTCGGGGAGGCTGCTTTCAGAGCTAGCCTTGGCTTCTCCTTCTCTTTAGAGTCTGAACTCAACACTTCTGCCTGACTGGGAGGAAGGTAAGACTGTCAAATGATAGAAAGATGCACCCTTGATGGTAACCAGAAGAGGTAACTCCAATGGTAAGCAGAAAATACAACTCCATTGGTAACCAGGAGACAACACAAAAAAGTGGGAACCAAGAAGTCCAACCCCACCAGTAAACAGAGCATGCACTGGAAGCAGCATAAGATGCCCCATTGACAATAACCAGGTGTGACCCTGACGGCGACACTGATAGTATCCAGAAGATGCAAACCCAATGGGTAGCAGAAGGTGCAGCTGTAAGGAGTCCTGACACTCCACATGGGGAACTCAACATGGCGCCGGGTGAAACAAAGATTCTTAGTATATAGCGGTCACATGGTAAAGCCAACATGGCTCAGGCAGGATGTGCCGAGTATGGAGGCACGCCCCCATACCTAGGGGTGTGCCTCTGTAAATCTGTGCCCACCCTCTCAAAAAGAGGCACTATGTAGCGGTCTGTCTCTTCTCCTCTTCTGCTTCTCTGCTCCTGTACCCGCCTGACAACCCTCCTGAATAAACTCTCGTGTAGCCTTGGTGGTGTGTGTCTCTTCTCATACGCAAAACCAACAGCAACCCTGACCACAGTTGGAAGCTCCAACCCGACAGCCATATGTTAGGTTCTTCCTTGCAGTGCACATTTGGAAACTGAGGCTGGGGTGGCACAGAGAATATTGACCTCAGAGAGGGCTGGGAAAGAAGCTGTAATGTTGACTTTGCTGGTGGAAGCTCACCCTTCTAAACAGGGCCTGTGACACCCAACCAGTTACTTCTATGTAACCAGTACAGCAGCTCAGGGCCAGGCTCCCTCAATACTGTAGTCACGTGAAGCTCATGTGCTCTGAGTACCAACGAGGCTGAAATGGTCTTTAAATACAGTTCATAAATACAGAAGGGAAGTACATCAAGACAGAGTTATCTGCACCTCTGAGAGGGTAAATGAGCTGTCTCATGGATTTGTGAAAGACTGACCTCTCCATGTCAGACTTATGCATAAGTTACAATAAGTCATTTCTCATATAAACAGAGGTATTCATATGCTCAAGTCAGAAGGAATTTGATGGACAATCAGAAAACTATTGTAAACAAGGAAGCTAAAATGTATCAAGTGACATACAATGGTTTTACACTCTCCAAATCTCAGTGATACATGATGCTGTGATATGTTGTTATATCCTACCCTACCTGTGTGTGTTCATGTGTGTACAGGTATGTATGTGTGTGTTGTGGAGGTTAAAGGGCAACCTTGGGTGTCATTCTCAGGAGCCATGTACCTTTAAAAAATTAATTTATTTCGCATCCCAACCACAGCCTTTCCTCTCTCCTCCCCTCTGCCCCCCTAAGGCCACCCCTCCTCTCCTGCCCAGAAACGGCAGGCCTCCTATGGGCTTCAGCAAAGCACCTCCCCCTGTATTCAGGCAGGGCCAGGCAATCCAGCATGAGAAACAGGTTCCCAAGAGCCAGCCAAAGCACCAGGGCCAGCCCCTGCTCCCATAGCCAGGAGTCTCACATACACAAACTACACAGCTATCACATATATGCAGAGGGCCTAGGTTGGTCCCATGCAGACTTCCTGGTTGTTGGTTCAGGCATCGAGTTTCCATGAGCCAGGCTATGTACTTTTTGTTTATTTATTTGAGAACTGGGCCAAACTCAGGTTGTAGGCTGGCTGGCTGGCTAGTGAGGCTCAAGGTCTACGTGTCTCTACACCCTTAGCCCTGGGACTAGTGTGCATCAGCATGTCTGATTAAAAAATTATTTATTTTTTGTGTGTGAATATCATACCCACATGGATTTCTGTGCACCACTTGTGGGATTGGCTGCAGAGATCAGAAAAGGAAACCAGATCCCTGGGTCTGAGTTACAAACAATTGTGAGGCACACATGTGTGTTTTGGGACTTGAATCCAGGTCTACTGCAGGAGCAGCCAGTGTGCTTCTCTCCAACTTCTCAGACTTTTTAAAAAATGTGGATTCTGGGAACTGAACTCCAGTCCTATACTTGCAAGGCCAATGCTCTAGTGACTGAGATATCTCTCCAGCCCTATTTATAGATCTTAGTTCTGAATAAGTATGTGTGCGTGAGTGTGTGTTTGACTGTGAGCAGATAGAGGAGACCAAGGTAAGACCCACTAAACAGGGATTAGGTTTAAAAATTCAGATCATGGGGCTGGAGAGATGGCTCAGAGGTTAAGAGCACAGACTGTTCTTCTGGAGGTCCTGAGTTCAATTCCCAGCAACCACATGGTGGCTCACAACCATCTGTGATGACATCTGGTACCCTCTTCTGTATACTATATACATGATAGATAAATCTTTAAAAAAAATTCATATCATTTCAGGGCAGGAAGACAAGGACTCAGGCGGATTCGTGGACAGTGTTTTGGAGGAGGGTTAGGTTGGCAACATTTCTTGGAGGAAGGAGTGTCTAGTGAATGGTGACCCAGCATGGTGCACCCTCAACACTGTTTAATTTTGTTCTTGTAAAACCTAGGGCTGGCATTGAACCACCATCTATTCATTAGAGACACGAAGTCCATTGTGCACTCCATGGGTCCTGCCAAGTTGCATAGGGATTACTTGCCAAAGAGTCTGGTTTTAATTGTCATTTTGGATGAGTCTCAGCAATGCCATTGCTTTAATGCACTTTTCTACGATTTAAGAAAACACCGTGGCACAGCACACCGAGTGGAATCTGAGCCAGGATGAAGAGACGTTGCTCCGTCTTCCTTTTCTCATTTTCTCTCCTTCAGTGTCCCATGTCCTGGCTATTTCTTCTTCTATGGCCCAGTTGAGGGTCTCTTAACTACTTACACCTATTAGGGTAGCATTTCTATTTATTATTTTATTTATGTTGCAGCATTTGCTAAAAATATTTGGTGCCAAAGATAAACTAAGATTGCTTAGCCAAGAACATTATTTAGCTTGGATATGAAATGTAAAATTATAAAATTGTGATTCACTGGATCCATAGCTCAGGTCTATTTCCACTTTATGTGCTCTCCTCTCCCCTCCTCTGCCTCCCACAGCGTGAGCAATGCAGTCTTTAGAATAGCTTCCATCCCTATGCCTGAAGGTCTTTAAAAGCTTCCCCCAAAGCAGAGCTAACTGATTTAAAAAGAAAGAGATCACCTTTGCATTGTGACTGCCATACTGTTGCCTGTGAATGGCTTTGGCGCAGACTCTGTGTTTGTTTCCCCTGAAATATGCACAGCAAAGGACAAAATGTCTAATAGGATGGCGTTGGGAGATGGGGTTCCTGGGAGTCAACGAGAGTTTCATGAGGTCACAAACCTGGGGCCTTCAGGATGGAGGGGTGCCCTGATAAGCAGAGGCACCAGAAAGCCTCGTCTTTCTCCACATGTGACAGCAGAGAGAAAGGTGAGCTCACAGGTGCAGTGACACCCTCACCAGGATCTGAGCATGGCAGCATCCTGGTTTTGGATTGCCAGCCTCAAGAACCAGGAAGAAATAGATGTGTGTTGTTTAAGCCTCCCAGTTCACAACGTTCTGTTAAAGTGGACAGAGCAGACTGGCGAGGGTCTCAGCACGTCACACATGTGCCACTGTCCAGTCCCACACAGACAGACATAGGAACAGTCTCAGCGAAGTCCCCGTTCACTAAGTCCTGACAGGCTTGGTGTTTGTTGCTTGGCACCAGTCCCTCATGGTGTCCCCTGACTGTTGGTAAATACTGCTATCCTGACCTGAAGGGCAGAAACATCGCCACAGGCCTTAATAACGTGCTAGCATATCTGTGTAAGTGAATGCCACGAAGGGGATACATCAGGTTCGTGTGACTTCTACCATCTTTCTTTTGAACTGGAATGAAGGGACAGTCATCTACCTGAGATTTTTGTTTTTGTCCCAGTGTGCCTGAGCCTTTTCCCTCCATTTTATACCCCTGTTCTTCCTTGAGGACTTCAGTCCACTCCAGATACTTTTCCTGGAGCAGAGCCCCGGGCCTTCAATCAAACCCGCCCGTCCTCCAGGCCACTCCCTCACAGTCCTTTTGCTTCTGCCCTAACAAGCCTCTAAACTGGTCCACAAGATTTATGTTGATGGTTTCTTCATGGTTAATCTTTCTGTGGACACAAAAGGTCACAAGGACGGAGCTAGACAATTGTCCACTGTTTCCAGGGTGGTGAAGAGGGAGTGAACAATGTCAGAGGGCTGACCCAAAGCTCGTGAATGGGCGTGGCCTCCTTTACAACACTGTGGGTGAAGCAGAAGGTTGGATTTGTTATTTTTAGCTTTTTCTAGATCAGTTGACTATCAAAAATTATATAACTCAAGAAAGAAGCTCCTAAAGAAAATGTTATCTTGCAAATGAGAGGCCATAGCGCTAGGCATCCTGGGACAATGGCAACCTCTCACAGTGACATCTTGGGGTTAGGAAGAGCTGCAGGGGTGCTTCCTAATTTTGACTAGGTAGCTGGCTGCCCAGAGGGAGATCCATTCTCTGTTCTGTTCTCAGATGAGGCTGGCTATGATCCTGCCTGCCTCCTAAGCTGAAACCAAAGATGCAAGACTCCAGAGCCTGCAGTCTGCAGATGCAGGTGACATCTGCAATTGCATAGTCAGAGAAATGGAAAATTTATAGCACCAAGAATCTGGGATTTATTTGAGAGCATTGATTTAAATTATCCAACCTCAAAATTGTTTTCAGGCCTCCGCTAGGTTCCAACATCCTTCTTATTAGGAAACCATGTAAAGCTGGGCCTAGAGTGAGCCTGAGCCCTGGTACCAACCAGCCCCATTTCTGTGGTTTAGGAGATGCCTCACCAGTTCAGAATCTGTGATGGCCAGACCCAGCTGATGTTCTCTATGACCCATTACAATCCCAGTTAGATTACATGGAGACTCTTTAAAAGGCAGACTTGCCTTAAACCCTTTAGAAAGGGGCAGGGTATAAATGAAGGAAAGTTATTTTAAACCTGAAAATAAACAGTCTGGATAATTACTGAATAAAAACAATTTGGGTGTGGTGGATGAGTGAATGAGCAGAAGAGCTTAAGCCTAGGGCTGCCGGCATGTTAGGCAAGGGCTCTGTTGCTGAGCTACGTGTCCAGCCCTAATGAATCTTATTTGTTCATTAGTTTCAGACTCAGAATGGGTCTCTGCTGGTGTCTCCTGTACCACAGAAGGGAGGGCTGTCTGAACTACGTCCAGGCTCACTACAGGCCTGGCTTTACGTGGCTTTATAATGAGGAAGAATACTGGAGCCTAGTGGGGCCCTGAAAACAATTTTGAGGTTGGATAATGAAATGACCACGACTAAATGAGTGGCATTGCCTGGTCTCTTCTGGCTGCACAGGGTCTTACAAAGAGAGCAGAAGTCACGCCACATGCCTATCAGGGCTCAGCTACTCCATTTGCTCCTGAGTTTCCCAGGTTTTCTGCTCACTGTTTTGACTCCCAGACTCTCCTCTTCCAATGAGCTCAGACATTGGGGACAAGTGTGACCTATATGTCCTTCCTGCCTTTATGTCCAGCTCCATGGCCTTCTTCAAGTGACTGGCCTTTTACCGGACTCTGATTCACAAGGGACAGACATAGAGCTGGGCATCACAGGGCTTTCTCAAAGACCAGCCATGGAGTGAATTCAGCCAGTGAACCCAAATAACCCCGAGACTTCTGGGAGAGGAAAGGTGACCTCATGCTTAGTAAGACCAAAGCTGCTCAGCTCTGGAAACCCCACTGGGAGGAGTGGGAGTGGTTTAGGCCACTGTCCCGGCTGAGGCTGTGGTCACTGACCCCCCCTTCCATCTAAGGAAGAGGTTTCTGAATCTGACAGATGTGGCCAGGAAGGAGGCAGAGGAACGGACACTGCCTTGGAACAGTGTGAGAAGGGCATGCTGGTCCCAAACTGTTCACTGGTTCCTTGAAAAATTATGAATAAATAAACAGCAACGAAGACCCCTTGTCTCCTAGTGGGCCACAGCCATTTCTATCTGGTGACTTTATGTTTTCCAGCCTTTAGTTGTGAAGCCTTGTCATGATATCTGGTCTTAAGAACAGCACCCAGTACCTCTCTGTGTTCCGTTCGTAGGCTGTCTGAGGCATGCTGGGGAGCTGCAGAGGGACTTCAGGGGTTTGCAGCATTTCTCAGCTTTCCTATGACCATCCTGTTTCTGGTTAGGAGGTGTACAGCCTCCCCTATTGCATATTCCAGATACCTACCATGTTCTACCCAGACAATGGAGCCAGGCAAATTAAGACCAAAACTTCTGAAACAGTGAGCCAACACAAACGCTCCCTCCTTATGGTATTTTTCTCAGGTATTTTGTTGTGACAATGAAAGCAGACACATCCTTTGGTCTCTTGTCCTGAGACACCCTCTTCTCCTCCCTTCATATACGATGAGTTCGGACCACCCCCAATTTGATAATTATAAATTGAGGAGTCCTTTAGGACATCTAATGGAGATGCCTCTTAAGATGTCAGACATTAGCAAGGAAAGTCCCTAGATATAAGCATCAGCCAGTGAGGAGGTGATCAGAGTAATTATTTATATTTTTGAGGCCATGCCATGGGTGCCAAGGACTATCAAATCTAGTAATGGTGGAAGTCTGTGTAGAGGAACAAGGGGGTGGGACAGGCAAAGAGAACAGGCACCAAAGGCTGGCTAGGATTTAGCATAGGGGCTGAACCATCTTGCTGAGTGACAAGAGTAATATTTTTAAAGGTGCCAAGAGCCCCAGGCATATGCTTTGGGGGATAGAGAAGCAACTGTGTGGGACCTGAACTAGGTGTGGCATTAGTATAAGCGCTGCCTGTAGCAGTCCAGCACATCTCTCAGTCTGCATGCTTATGCAGAGCACCTGATGGAATGGTGGGGTCATGGGCACTTGGATGCAGAATGAGCCAGGTTTGCAGTTTCAGTTTGCTCTCAGAGAAGAGAGTCTTACACTGCACTTCTTCAATAGTGAGACACAACCTGACTCCTGATGGGACAATGTCTGTATGTGCACAGAGTCAGTCTCATGACTTCCTTGCTTTTTGAGACAGGGCTTCTCTCCGAACCTGGAATTTGCTGACTCAGCGAGGCTGGCTGACCAGTAAGTCTCCGGCATCTGCCTGTTCCCACACCCTGTGTACGATTGTGCCTGATGAACAAATAGCAGACAAACGCAACAAACACCTATATTCCAGAAATCAAGGCTCCATCCTCGTATGGCAAGTACATTACTCAGCCTTCTCCCCAGCCCAAGTGTGATTTTTTTTTTATGGGAATAAAGAGACAATCTCCAAAGTTTGCAGGCACTCACACACCTTCTGAGGAGATCCTGATTCATTTCAGCATAGTTTATTGTATTTATTTTTGGGCTGTTAATGCAGAGATAACCCGGAGTTTCTACTGACACAGGTCATCTGTGTAAGATTGCTGACAGTGGCCTGGTTTTATATCACCTTAATTGCCACTGCAGAGACAGAGACCTTGGCCATGCTGTCACAGCGGACAGCAGCCATAGTGACTGTGGATGTGACGAAGTGGAGGTTAGGACATTCCCTCTTCATGTGCCTGGGTTTAAAGCTCACAGTGGTATAGAGCATGGGTTCACTCAGTACTAACAGCCTCAGCAGGGTCTGAGAGCACTTGCATGCTCCCATCTGTGACCTTTCGTTCCTTCCTCTTGGGCAAAAGCTGTTGATTTTTAGATGGTTTTTACATTTCAGTTTGGTTATTCCTATTTTTAAGAATGCAACAGTTAATAAAAAATGGACTTTTTTACATTACAAAATCTTAAATATTCAGGCTATTTTTCTTTGTCATATGCTCATTGTGATGTTTCACAAGGCCCTTGTCTAAACTGGTTTGAACAATGGCCTCCTTTTTGGACCAGCCTAACAAAAGGTGATTTTGAGTGGCAATTGGTGTCTTCCTTGTGTGGCTTTGCTAGTGCCTCTGTCTGTATAATAGTTAAGTGGCAAAAAGCAGAGCTTTTGTCTCTCTGGGTTGGTAAAATATCAGGAAGGAAACTTCCCAAATGAAAGAGGAAAGATGTAGGGATGTGTGGAGGGTGCACTGTAGACAGGGGAGCTGCACAGTCCCCAAAGGGACATAATGTCACCTAAACAAGGGAGCTGGTTCTCAGGAAGAGTGTCTCCTTTGGTCTGTTAATGCCCACACTGTTGGTCATGTAATGCTGTGAACATCTTTCCCTGATAGCTTTGCACCCTAGAAGTGGCTCAGTCCTGGACCATGTCCTAGCCTACTCAGGCTCCGCAGGCACCATCTAAGAGCACTGACTGTTATTCCAGAGGACGTGAGTTCGATTCCCAGCATCCACATGGCAGCTAACAACTGTCTGTAATTCCAATATCTGACACCCTTACACAGTTATACATGCAGACAAAACACCAATTCACATAATAAATAAAAAAATTAAAAAAAAAGAATACACAAGTGGGTTCCCTTTCCTCTCATGTCTTAGTGTGAAAATAGAACCAGTTTAAAAAGTGGCTATAAATTTGTAAGTTAAACAAAATACAACCTTGGGGAAGGTTCCAAACCATGCAGAAGTAGCCACGTCTCACTATTCTGGAGCTCAGCCCAACCTCCTGAACAAGGATACTCCGTGTCTGTGCAGAGCACTCACCGTGTTCTGATCCCAGGGCCTGTTCCTATTGACCCCTTTCTTCACTGAACTAACTCCAAGGTTATGTCACTCCTCAGCTTTTGGGCACTGTGCTTTATCCTAGAGTAGCCGCCCAAATAGTCCCTGGGGAAAAGAATGCACCCTAGGGTTGTCTCATTGTAACTAGAAAATGACCACTACTGTTTTAGAGAATTAGAAGCTGTAAACCTTGCAGCAGGGGCACTTGGGAACAGTGATGGACAGTCACACAGGAGCTAGCATCTGGGAAAACATGACCATCTATTCAAGACCACTGAAGAAATAGTGAACATGGAATCTTGGCCCCACTGCCAAAAGTATTACCTCATGATGCTCTGTCACTGGGTGAAGAGCAAGACCTCAAATCAAACAGAGATTGAGCATCACAACAAACCTCTGAGTCCCATGCCTGGGAAGGCTTTCAGCAAGGAGAATGGTCAGAGCCCAAAGAAAGGCTCAATCTCTGGTGAGATGTGAGTGTCTCTGAGACCTGGCTGCAGAAGCAGAGGGGTGGGGCAGACGTGCTCACTACAGAGAACCCTGTGCATCCCTATGTGGCCAGAGCCCACATCCCCTCACTTGGTCTGGATTCTTCCATCTAACCCAGACATCAGCTCTTAGGATCTAAACACGTCTCTAAGTCTGTACCTTTTCCCTCTGTCTCTTTAAATCATCACCTTTTCCCTCAAAGACAAACAAATTAAGGATCTCAAAGGAAGAAAAATGAAAGCTTTGTGTTCACTACTCCGCTGTGGATAATGCATGGAAAGCCCATGTTTCCCCATGTCTCTCTGGGCCCCTCATTTCCAGGTGATTCAGCAGGAATCAGGATGTTTCCCTCAGGAAGAGTTTCATTGGTTGAGGATGTCTCTCTTTGTCGAGCTGATGAAGAATCAGAACTAAGGACTCACTTTTATTTTAGCTGTAGATTCTCATTTTGCTCTTACATTAAAAACTGAATCGTGAGGGCCGGAGAAATGGCCTCACAATAAGATCACCTACTGCTCTTCCAGAGGCCGCATGGTTGATTCTCAACACCTGAGATAGCTCACAACTGTCTGTAATTTCAGTTCTAGGGCATCTGATGCCTGCTTTTGGCCTCTTTGGGCACCAGGCATGTATATGGTACACAGACATACATTAAGACAACATGCCTATATGCATGAAATTCCTATATATATTCAAACTGTCCATATGTATAAAAATAATCAGCTGCCATACAGGTATGTGATGTTGCTTTATGTGACATTTGACTATATTTCAGATGCATAAAATTGCATGGCTACTTTTGAAAAGCTATTATGTCTCAACAGGAAACAACTGTTTTTACTCAGTTCTGGCCCTCTAATCAGAGGCCAGATAGAGTATATGTGTGGATGTGGGGCCAGAGATCAATGTAAGGTGTCTTCCCCCTTTCCTGTCCACTTTATTTTTTGAGGTAGGGTCTCTCACTGTATCTGGATTCTCTTCTTGCCTTCACAGCACTGGCAGTTCACATGGCTGACATGTTTTGACGTGGGTTCTAGGGTTCATGTCCTCATGCTTGTCTGACAAACACTTCACTGACCGAGTGTCTCACTGCCTCATTTCAGGCCTTTAAGTGACACTTTATTTAAGAGGCCCTCCTTTTATCAAGGCCATTCTTATGAACTGGGCATAGCATATAGCAAATAAAAATACACTTTATATTTGCAGTCTCCTGTGTCTCCCTGTGTGGTGCAGGAAAGGAACCATTGGTACACAAGGATCCTCAGGGGTCAGCTGCTTCATTCTTTAGTCTCACAGTTAGCTGGACAGAAGGCAATGGAACAATGGGCTCTGTCACTACCATACACCATCAGATGTATTCTCAGAGTACATTTAACTAAAGCCAAGATGTGGAATGCACATATTAAAAAACTATTTTAAACAGGTAGAGAAAAAAAGCATCCATGCTTGTTTGAAGAACAATGACTCTGGGCCTTTGCGATGTCTCAGTGTGCGAAGGCCCTTGCTACCAAGTCTGATGGCTAGAACCCCACCCCTGGAACCTCTGTATGGATGGAAGAACTAACTTCTGCAAGCTGTGCTCTGACCTCCACAGGCTGCTATGGATTACATGTATGCCAGGAAACACACACACACACACCACTAATACATGTATATTGAAAAAAAGACCCCATGTGTAATTAGCCTATACCACAAAGAGGCCTTTCACGTTCTATTTATAATTCATTCTGCTAGTGCCAGAGATTTTAAAGCAATAATTTTAATTGCACTCACCACTCACGGGAAGACTGCTTTGTCTGCCTACACCCTGCTAATTGATCACTCTTTCAGGTGCTGGTGGTAGTGTCTGGTTGATGGGGAAAGACTTCCAGAGGATGGTGATGCTCCAGCAGCAACTGCTTATTTTTTCCTAGGAAACTTGAGGTCTGCCATAGCCTTGTCCTCAGGCTCTCCTGTATCAATGAGTTGAGCCACTAAGAAGATAGTTTAGGCACAACACAAATTTTCTCTAAGGCTATGACACTATTGGAAATTCCTATATGAATATTAGTAAATTTGGATGCTTGTTTAATAGGCAAAACAACACACGGGAACCAAGAGACTCCACATTAGTTGGCTCTGCACATTTATGAAGCAGGGCTCTACTAGGATTAATGAAATGCAAACAGATACTGTCAATAGTTTGAGACAACATGCCAATAAAAATTTCCTTCCAGTGTCTGGAGAGATGGCTCAATGGTTAAGAGCACTGACTATTCTTCGGGAGGATCTGAGTTTGATTCCCAGCATCCACATGGCAGCTAACAACTGTCTGTAATTCCAAGATCTGATACCCTTACACATGCAGGCAAAATACCAATTCATATAAAATAAAAATAAATTAAAAAAAAATTTCCTTCCAGTGTCTGGCTTTTGTTTTTAACAAAAACTTATTTAGAGAAACACACTGGTTGGGCTGGTGAGATGGCTCAGGGGGTCAGGGTGCTTGCTGCAGAACACCGTGCCCAAGTCGATCCCCATGACAAGAGAACCAGCTCCCACAAGTTGTCCTCTGGTCTCCACCTTTGCTCTGTGGCATGTGTACACCCTGTGTCCAGATCTGTAACACACACACCAGGATGCTTATTGAGGGTCTCAAGATATCAGTCCCATGCAGTCTCATGGTGGAGTGTGTGCTGAACCCTCTCCTGTCTTAGCAGCTCTGGCCTCAGCTGGACAGTAGGGCTAGCTTTGGATTCCCATGCTGATGACACTTAGCCACATGGGAGCATGGGGAGAAGACACAGCAAGGGGTTTCATTAATGCAGCAGCAATTATGAATAAAAGCCAGATCTGGCATAGACATAAAGAGTTGAAGAAGCACCCCAAGCCCACATGGGGAGCCCATGTCTTGGCACGGCCTGCACTAAGAGCAGCTGTGTGCTGTGACTACCTGCATACAGTTAAGTGTCTTCTCAGGACACCGTGTGTGTGTGTGGGGGAACAGTGCCTCTCCCCAAGGTGGGTACCACACTCAAGAGAGGTTCTCACAAACTATGAAGTCTTCAGAACAGTGAGCTGAGCACAAACGTCATCTGGACTGCTTGTCAAAGGCAGGTGCAAAGCCTTTGATCATGGTGAGCAAGAGAATCTGACCCTTAGAACTCGGAAGGTTGTCAAACAAGGGGATGTCACCACTCTGGGCTCACAGTGAAGGGCCAATGACGACACAAGAATGGCGGGAGCAGAAAGTCCAGTCGAGGAAAGAACTGGTGTCTTAGCCAGTTGGTTAGGGGCTGAGTTGCTTCAGTTTCTTTGTGTGTGTGTGTGTGTGTGTGTGTGTGTGTGTGTGTGTGTGTGTGAGTGAGTGATGAGTGTGTGCATACCCTTTGTGTATGTGTGCATATGCTTGTATGTATATGAGTTATTTTCTTTTCCTTTTTGGTTGTGAGCCTAGCCTTTAATGGCAGAGACATCTCTACAGCCCTGAGTTATTTTCTTTTTGAAATGTATCTCTGTGTGTCTTGATTTTGTGTGTGCACTATGTGCGTGCAATAGCATCAGAGTTCAGAAGGATGCCTTCATCCTCCAGAACTGGAGTCATAGGCAGTTGTGAGCCACCAAGTAGGTGCCAGGAGCTGAATCTGGATCCTCTGCAAGAACAGCTAGAGCTCTTAACTGCTGAGCCATCTTGAGAGGGCATCTCAACCCTGAGCCATCCCCTTGGTCCTTGTCACTTTCTTTGTGGTACATAATGGGAAGCCAGCTAGGTCCCAGGGCCAATTTTCCCTCTTAAGAGGCCACATATGTGCAAACAAGTCCTTCTAGTCATTACAAGGTTTTATGACCCATCACAATTCATGTATGTTCTGAATGAACAAAATCAATGACAGGGATCATCAGGACTGGTAAGAATCAGTTTTCTTCCCATTAAAGCCTGGTGGGGGAAGGTATCTGTCATGGCCAGTGAGGAAGCTGTGCTATTGGGTCTTACTGTACTCTGAGCACATGCAATATGAGTGTATTTGTATTTATGTATATAGTCTCTGTACCACAGCATAAGCAGACCTAAGAACAGCTTTTTGGCATCAAAACAGAGTAGTTATTAAGGCTTCTGGCTTGTTTTAACTGGACTGGGACCTTCCAGGCTTTGGTACCATTTATTACACTGTTCCTGCCTTGAGGGCCCCGTCCCAATTAGAAGCTGAGTGTAGGTGGGGTAAGATAGTTAACAGGCTGTGGTCCTCTGTCTTTATGAACACTGTTAATTACAGAGGCCAGATGGGCTGGGTAGATTTCACCTCGGAGCTAGCCTCCTGGTGTGACTCCAGGCTCCTGCTGGAAGTTGGTCAGGGTTAGAACAGGGGGTGGTGCCTTTTCTGGGTTAGGCCAGCTCATCCAGCCAGGAGTAGGTACTTTAGAAAAAAGCAACCTGGTCGCACCCACCCAGGTCACTGCCTAGCATTCAGGCAAGAGAGCTGAGGTCTCCAGGGTTCTCTGATGATCTGAACCCATAGCATGCTGGAATGCTTGCCTTCAGATGCCAGCGACATGTCCCTGCTGACAAATCTTGAACATGAGAAGGATTTCCAACTTACTAGAACTAAAAAAAAAAAAAAGAATTCCCAGGCATTCCCTCACTCAAGAACTTTAAAAACAAATAGGCTCTAGAAGTTGGCCCAGAATAAGTGGCCCAGTCCACTGCAACTGAAGCTCCTGGGATGGTATTTCTGTACTTGACACACAAGGACTGTCTTTCCCATGATGGCCTCACACCTGTTCCTGCTACTCTGAGACAAGAGACCTCAAGGAATATTAGACTCTCCTGATGATTTTTCTAAGGGCTAGGGACAACTTTGAAGCCTCTGCTCAAGAAACGTTCAATGTGTACCAGAAACGGTGTGTTCTTTTAGGAACCAGCATGGGCTGTTCTCTGACTTGCATCTGACCTGAGGCTGCAGATTCACAGTCCTGAAGGCTAAAAGAGACAGATAACCTCTCAGGATTTCTTTTCTGAGAACAGAAGCTGTCTAAGAAAGAGAATCTTTTCTGCATGCTTCCCAGGACCTTGAAAAGTAATCCAATTGTGTACCCACAAATGTGCCCCTTACACATGGACCTCCATCCATGCTTGCTCTGCCTTTTCCCATCTCTGGCTTATAGGAGTGGACAGATGAGGTCACTTCCTTACAGTAACAGCCATGCAGATATGCACCAGCCACCACATGAGTGCTTCCTGAACAGAACTGTGTGAACTCCCCAAAGCTCTCCCATGAGCTCATCTCCCAGGATCAGAGAGGTAACCAGGGAATGGTCGGCCTGCTTGTGAAGTCTACCACTCTCGGCCGAACCACCCTGAGCTCTGGCTGGAAGCTGCCAATACAGAAATAACTCCCTATGAGAAGTAAAACCTAGAGAAATAGAGATGAAGAAGCCATGCCTGTGACCTGGACACGGCCCAGCAGCAAGGGCAGGAGGTCCTGAAACCTTAAGCAATTTTGGTGGGAACTGCTGACTGGAGGCCTTGGCAAGAACCTAGACACATTATTAAACAGATGGTTCCAAGGTCCCAGAGACAGGAAGCAGTGGTCACTGTGTGAGCAAAGGTTTGCTGGGAACACACTGTGCCAAAACCTCATTTTTTTTCTTTCCTGTAGATCTTACTGGATTTCCAGATTGGCTGACAGATGTAGTTTATCTGTACCTCAGCAAATTATTCCACACTGCTGCAAAGCGGTGGGGGTGGGGGTGAGGGTGGGGTTGCACAATTAGCTATAGCTTACATGACTCTGAGGGGGTTAAACAACTGCCCTGCCTAAGTGTGGGACAGCATAAGAGTAACTGATGATAATGGACATCTGTTCTCTGAGCTGGATAAATAGGTGCATGTGGCATTAAACTTACAGGGAAGTACTTGGTGGCCCTATGGAAGGGTTCTTTCTTTGATTCAGCAAATGCTTATAGAATAGATGACCTTTGGGAAGTGGAGGGCAAGTTACTTTGTAACCGAGGGGGGGGTGCTGCATCTACTGCTCATTTTCTCCTGCTCTTTAGATACACCTTGGTCATGATGATGGTTGAGGGCACTCAAGATATTTTACTTACTGTGTCTGGACATAATATTTCATGAGTACCCAGGGACCCTGTGGGAAAACTATATATCTATTTGTTGGTATGTATATTTGTATGTGTGAATGTTTGTATGTATGTATATACACATGTGCCTAAGTGTGTAGGCATGTGTTTATATGTGTGGTTGTGTATGTTCATTATCCACTTAGAACCAGATCAACACTATTTAACTGTTTTTTATTACTGGCTGCCTGGTAAAGATTCATTTAAATAAGCATCTTTCTCTTTGGCTCAGATCTGTTTGAAAACCACAGAATCTGATAATATTTATTATCCCTTCTAGTTCTAAAAATCAACCAATTCTTAAGTCATGTGGGAGGATAGAGTGTTAGCAGGATTCTCTTAAAAATGCTTTGCATTTCTCTTTACCTTTTGGCTAATCTCTCAGAGCACCCACCCCCTGCCCACTGTCTCCTTGTGTGGACCCTGCCAGCCCTTAATGCCAGCCTTTTCGTCCTTTCTTGTATCCAGAGCAGTGGCTCATGGCTGCCTTGTATTGAGCGGAGAGATCTGCATTGTCAAGTCATCTAAGAGAGGATCAGTGATTGGTGCTTCGAAACAATGTATCCGAGTGAAGGTTGGGAGGAAGGATGGGAGAGATACTGTAGTGTCATGGATCCGCTCGCTCGGCAGAGTGCCTGCTCAGCGTGCACAAAGCCTGGAGTTCATTCTCCAGCCCTTCATAAAACAGATGAGGTGGCTCTGGAGACCATTCTGAGCTATGTGATATCACACACACACACACACACACACACACACACACACACACACACACACACACCATCACTCTGCCAGGTTCCAGAGGTTCAGTAATGTTCAATAAAAATTGTTTTGGAGGTTGGAGATTCAGCTCAGTGGCAGAGTGCTAGCCTGGCTAGTGCAGGGTCCTGGGATCCTTTCTCAGCTCCAGGGGTGGGCTAGGCTTCATCTCAATTCCTTTGTCTAAAGCTTGTAAACTGAGAACATGGGGGCTTCTTTAGTTCCCGTTGAGTTGACAATTCAGTGATGTTGCAGTGAGTACCTACTGTTTACTGGAATGTGGAATAAATATGTTGAAGTTAAACCCCCATGAAGCTTCTATTTAATTGTGAAGAACTAAAATCTGAGATGGGTGTCATGAATGTTAAAATGGATGTTTTGACTGGGCTCCAAGATGTAAGAGGCATTAATGAGATGCTGAACCAAGAACCTGGCAACTGGTCCCTTAATGCATGGGTAGGGAGGATCTGTCTACAGGGACAGTAACAACAGGCTGTGCATCTTCAATGGTTCTCCCTTGAGGGGCACAGAGGAGAACTCCATGGGCTTCACCTGAACTGGAGGGAGGTGGACACAGAAGATGGGTTAGCCAGTGGGAGCAGAGTCAATGCCCGTGGGCCCATGTAGGCCATGTAGTAGGAGACCAGTGGGTGGCACCATGGGTCTGTCCAAGAAGCTGTTAAATATCCAGAAGCAGGTGGTAACTTCTGGACCAGAGACTATGGAAGTGGTCCCAACACTAGAGGAGCCTGCCCATGCCCAGGGAACTACACCTAGAAGGGTCTCAAAGGTCTACACAGCACAGGAAAGAAGCAACGTTAACTTCGACTGGCTCTCAGTTCAGCCAGCTGCTAAGAGCCTTCCACCTCCTGCCTGGCTGGAAGCAGGAGGATCTGGGCTCCCAGATCAGACAGTGGCAGGCGGGGGAGAGCACAGACTGGGTAGGAGAGCCAACCTGTCTTCCTTCACGTCTGGCCCAGCTAGCAGAGGACTGAAGATTTAACACCAAGTCAAGGTTGAGGTTTTGTTTTTCTAGCGACTGAATTCAAACTGTTTTTAATAGTGGGCCCTCCGAGTAGGTGGTGTCTTGTCTGAGCTGATCCTGCTTATAACTGGGAGAAAAGTGTAGAAGCCATGAACAAAACTAAGGTTATATTTTTGTCTGTCCCACAAATTCACATTTTGGGTGCTTGTGTGCATATGGTTGTAAGTGTGCATCTGTATGCATGTGGCTGTAAGTGTGCATCTGTGTGCATGTGGCTGTAAGTGTGCATCTGTATGCATATGGCTGTGCACATGGCTGTAAGTGTATATGTGTGTGCATATGGCTGTAAGTGCATATGGATATAAGTGTACATGACTGTAAGTATATATGTGTGTGCACATGACTGTAAGTGCACATGTGTGTGAACATGGCTGTAAGTGCCTATGGCTGTAAGTGCACACATGTGTGCATGCCTGTGAAGATCAGAGATCTTCTATGCTTTTTAACCCTATTTTCTGAGAAAGAGTTTTTCACCAGTTTGGCTACCCTGACTAGCTAGTGGGCTTAGGGAACCTCCAGTCTTCATGCCCTTCAGTGCTGCAGTTACAGACATGTGTCACTTGGTGTGGCTTTTCCTGCGATTTCTGGGGATATAAACTCAGGTCCCCATGTCTGTCTGCATAGCAAGCAAACACTTTTCCCACTGGGCCATTTCCCCAGGCCCATGATCGTGGGCCACTCTAGCTATGAGCAAGGAGGGCTGTCCCAGCATTCAGTGCTGCTGTTCACTGCCGGCACCTGAGCTGTGGCCACTTTACTGTTGCTTGTAAAAGTTTTAGGGATTGTGGATTAGAAACCAGCCCCTGACACCCAGGTCCTAGTTCTTTCCATGAACCAAATTTGAAAGGCTGAATTAGGTGTTGCTTTGACACCCTGAAATGGAATTTATGTATATGCATGAAAGAAATACATCTGGGCACTTAAGGAACTGCTAGGGAAAGGAGTCAGGGATCCGCCCAGCTTGTGCTGCCATAGGCCCAATTTTTCCAGGGTGGAACCCTGGCAGGGGTATTGGCCTGTGCAGAAGGTAACCACGTCAACAGAAGTCGACTGACCTTGTACAAAGGAGAGTCTAGGGGATGTCTGTTTAGTCTAGTTGACAACATGCTTTTTGTTTGTAGTTTTAAACATAAATGAATAAAAGCCTGGCCCCTTTTGGAAACCAGGTTTGTTAAAAGGGATGGCCATTTGTGTGTGCCTTAGAAGCATGAAGCTGGTGTGGGAACACTTCTGTGTCTCCAATGCGGCGGCTAGCCATCTGGCTGGGAAGAAGGCTGTGGGCTGCCCAGCCAGCTCTTGAGAAGTAGAGCTCCATGCAGCCACGTAGGCGCACTCTGGCCCAAAATTGCTTTGGGCCTTGGCTCTGAGAAAGGCAGACCTAGGCTTAAGCTTTCTGTAGGAGCAGCTCATGGTTTTCTTTGTATTCTTCAAATGGTTTTTCACTTTCATGATCACTGTAAACTGTGTACTATACTGTTTATAAATCCCAATATTTGGGCTATCCTCACAATAGTATAAATGTACACATATTTACTTTAAAGTTCTGATTATGTTGAGGGCCATGGTCTTAGAGATGGTGCCGGCAAATGCACCCTGCCCATCAGTAGAGCATGGCACAAGACCAGCTCCACCCTGGGCATGGAACTGGCTGATTGTATGAGGAGACCCTCATGCAGAGCGGCTTTCCCCTGGCTCTGCCTCCCAGCCACGCTCTAAGAAGCCTGCTGGTAAGATCCTGGCCATTCCTTTTCCTCTCACACTGTCCCTCCTTCCTGCCTCTCCCAGCCCCTTCCTTCTTCCCTGCCCTCTGCATCTCTGCTTCAACAAGAACTTCCTGGATTTCCAATATCCCAGGTGTCAGAGACTCAAAGGGGAGAAGCCTTGTCCGACCCCAAACAAGTATGACCTGAAGCAACATGAAGATGATTCTGAGGCGCAAACCTATCAGCTCCTGGACCAGACCAGTAAGGCTTGCAGAACAGAGGGGACCCAGCCAGTTTCAGCAGTAGGAGTCCAGAACACAAGCAGACCCACAGGGGAAGCCTCCCCAGAGCCCAGCGATTGTCAGAGTGCCTGCCACAGAGCGCCAGTTCCAAGTGATGCTCTGTGAGAATGGAAATGTGCCTGCTTAGGAAAGACTGCATAATCGATTTTTCTTAAAGATTCCAATGCATATCAGCTAATTAGAGCATTTTAGAAGGAGAGAGGGACAGAAGGAAGGAAGGAGGGAGGGAGGGAGGGAGAGAGAGAAATTGAGAGATTATAAAGTGCAACATTTCCCAAATTTATCTGACACCTGTGAGCAACTGCAAAACAGGGTTAGGAGAACACCTTGTGTGGGCTGACGTGGGGGCCAGAGCTAGACCTGGAGCAAAAGAAGTTCACTGACTGAGGGCAGAGGCTCCCTGGGGTCCAAGAGAGGAGGGTGTGGAGCGATCCCAGATGTGTCTCACACCTGCAGCCACAGCTCATCTCTTTCTTTCTTCCAGGAAGAAACTGGCTGTGTTGGCTAACTGCAGAGGGTGAGTCTTCATTCCTCAACTCTAAGCACATCCACAGCCCATGGGTATTACCGAAGCTTAGTGCACAGGCCAAGGAACTGTTTGAGCTGGCCCAGGAGGGCCTATGAGTGCACACGCAGCACACACAGCCTCAGATGCCTGGCAGCCTCTGGACTCCACCCTCCCTGCGTCCTCTGTGCCTGAGCACATGTCTCCAAGGGCACGCCTGAGCCACACCTCCTTTCTGTAACTCCTACGGCTAGGCCTTGGGCTGACCCCTAGTTCTTCCCCCATGGGCTACCTCTGTCCTCATCTTTCTGGAAATACGATTTATTTTATGTGTCTAGGAGTTTGCCTGCACAAATGTATGTGCAACCATGCCTGGTGCCTGTGGTGGCCAGAAGAGGGCACCAGATCCCCTGGACCTGGAGTTATAGATGGTTGTGAGTTGCCAGGTGGGTCCTAGGATTCTAGGCAAGAGCATCAAGTCCTTTTAACCCCTGAGTCACCTCTCCAGCCACCCCTTTCCCATATTACTGTCAGGGTTAAGCAACTGGTGTATGATACAACATCTGGTTCTTTAGTGCAATTCTCCTCCTGCTCAAGAGTCACGCCTCATGGTGCACCATGCACTCGGATAACCAGTGTGCGAGACACCAAATTTGTGGTTTTCAAACAGGAGCTGGGTAAGGTGGTCAGCTGGCCATAAAAACAGCCCAGCTGTCTGCCAGCAAAAATGAGGACAGAAGAACAGAGGCCTTTGTTTTGATCTCTGTGGAGATGATTTTGGGTACCAGACTCCCAGGGTTCATCACACACATCCTTCTCAAGGTTGATTGAAAGGTTAATGGCCCCAGGACAATGTGTTAGCAAAGCAAAGCCAAAGGAACAAACCTTCAGCTTGGCCCCAGGCTCCTTTTCAGGTGTTACTTTGGTAGAATGACTGGATGACCCAGGACTGAATGTCTGAGGAAAGACACTGCAGGGAAAGGGGGCCAAAGAGACGTTCAGGTGTCAAGAGGGGTGGCCGTTAGCTCATTTCGACCTTTTTCCCCTGGGTGTTGCTGGCTCATCACCATGGCCCTCACCCAGCACTGTGTCCGCCTCTTCTCTTGACTCTCAGTTTTCATGGAACTGTTTCCTCCCTTTGTCAACATCCAGGGGAGTCTTTGCAGAACTACAGTTAAAGTGCATTTCTGCTCACTTTCCACTCTAGACATTTCCTTGTGCTGCAGAGGAAAAGTCATACAACCGTCCCTGGCTCAAGAGCCCTGTCCACCCTGGCCCTTGTCTTGGTCTCTCCGCCCCATGCCTGCCTTGCTCCACTACCCTTGCACTTCCTTGCAAGCTTTGCCTGGCTGTCCTGATCTTGACACGGTCAGTTCCTTTCTGTCACCCAAAGCTCATCCTCAGTGTTTCCTCTTTAGTGAAGGTTCCTCTGACCATATGGGCTACACATCCATTCCCTTAATGCCCATCACACTATTCCAATACTTAGTGTAGGACTTAGCAGTTGGGTGCTGTGGACTAAGGGTTGAACTTCATGGAAGGCTCACACTGCTCACCAATGCTGAGCATGATCATAAATGCACATTGAATGAGCAAACTCTCACTCTAGTCCTTTTCTGTCATTGTTGTTGCTTTTGTTGGTTTTAGAGAGAGGGATCTCCTGTGTAGCCCTGGCTGTCCTGGAACTCACTCGGTAGATAAGGCTGGCCTTGAACTCAGAGATCCACTTGCCTCTGATTCCGAGTGCTGGGTTTAAAGATTAAAGGAGTGCACCACCACCTCCTGGTTAATTCTTCCTTTTATTAGCCATAGGCAAAAGTTCTGGAATCTTCTACAGAGTGATTTCCCTCCCCTGTAAGATGGTAATGAGAATACCCACGGCACAGAAAGAGGAGAACACAGTCCATGGCCTCTACAAAACAACTTTCCTCGATACTCAAGTCACATGGATTTCCTTTTGGTAAAGTGGAGATACTTGCTTTCTAGGAAACGTTTTGAAGATGAAATAGAGCACAGGCTTTGGTAGATATACAAATGTGAAAAGCAAAATTTTAACATGTTACAAGTGCTGTTTTCTCTGTATCGATGGTGTAAGAAGGGCTTCTGCCTCAGACTAAGGATCAGGTAGAAATTAACCCAGAAAAACAAAGTCACAGTTGACTCAGCAAAAATCTGGGAAAAGAGGATGGAACTTTTGGAATTTCCATTGTGTTCACAAAATCCTTCCACGTCACTGAGGCTGTCTGGACCTGTGTCATCCAATGGAGACATAACGTGGGCCACAGGGCTGGCTTCCAGCATGGTAGCAGTTAATATTTAATACAAAGAACGGGCAAAAGTTGTTTAAAAAATATCGTACCAAACCTTATATACCCACCCGATATGTTCACCACTGACGATACCGAGCACATTTGCATCCACAGCACAAGCTACCTCTGACATAACAGCCTTGTTTAGGTGCTCATGAGTGTTAGGATAGTTTGACTGTTCTTTTGAGGTCTTCAGTCATCTCTTGAAATTTCTATCTTTAAAAAACTTTGATATGTATATATGTGTGTACATTTGTGTGTGTACACGTGTGTAGCTGCTGAAGACATTGTATCCCTTGGAGCAGGAATTCCAGGTGGCTGTGAGCAGCCTCCCATGGATTCTGGGAACTGAACACAGGTCTTCTGCAGGAACAGCCAGTGCCCTTAACTGCGGACTCATTTCTCTAGCCCCACAAGCAACATGAATCTATCTATTTACCTACCTATGTGCCCATCCCTTGGAAGTAATGACGAGAGAGGTTTTTATTTTAAAATCAAACACTCTTTTCTTCCTGTCATCTCAGTATTTCTGAAGAGATTTATTAGAAGTGGTTTCTCCACAGAGAAACAATTTTCTTGCCAGTGGTTTACAAAGCTCAAGGATTTTAGTAGCCAAACTGTTGCCATTGACACAAAATCAAACTTGGAAATGGATGAGAACAGAACATGCTGTCAGGGATGGGCTGCAGAGGGTGAGAGGATTGTTATAGAATTAAGTCTGAAAACGCTGGTCCTCCTTTGACTCATAAATCTATTAGCAGCAGCCTCCTCTTGGACAAAGACTGGGCAAGTTTTATGAGGACAGGGCTCTGAGCCTGGTGATGGCAACACTCTGATGGCCAAAGCATTTGCTTCATCACTGGTGTCTAGGAAATCTGAGCCTATAAGCCCTGTTTCTGGTGAAACCACACGGACAGTCCAGCTCTTATGGAAACCTCCTTGCTGCTTATCAGTGGCCCATATGGGATGCTGGTGTAGTGCCAATCACATGTAAGGCCCTGTTTTTGCCAGGAGGTTGTTTTGACCCACTAGTAAACTAATTTGCAGCACAACCCCATATCCAGCAGAGGTTCAGGTTCAGAGGTAGTGAAGACCATGGTTTCTGGGGGGCTTCTGTGGTTTTTGTGCTGATTTTAGAAGCGTGCTTACTGTCTGAAAGTATTGAAGGTGGCCTTGGTTCTGAAGTTGCCTTGGGCTGAGTGAGGCCCATGGCATGATGGGTATTGAGCTGCGAGCCCCCTAATCCCTGGGTCAGTTGTTTCATTTCTCTCCACCCCTACACCTGAGAACCCCCACTTAGGTTGGCCAGAGCTGCTACTCAATTTTAGGAGATAGAGCCACCGTCCCGCAGAGGAGTAAGCCCCCTGTGGACTGCAGACTTGCTATCTGGCCCATGTTCTTGGGGCTACCACTGAGGCTCTTCTTCTAGACTGACATTTAGAAATTTCCAGTGGGATTATGGCATATGACAAAGTTCATGCCAAAGTCATAAAGCTGTGTGCAGATTGGAGCCCAGAGTCGGAGACTGAAAACAAAGGCAGATGCATTTCCTAGAGCCACACAACCCAGGGGGCATCGCAACCCAGATATTGGGTGAAATTCAGAAAGAGATGAAGTTCTGAGTCCAGAGGAATGGGTGAGTACCCCCAAGGCTAACTCTTAGCACTGCTAGACTCTGGATGTTGGTTTGTTCTTAGAAGTATGGTCCAAAGAAGGAAAAATACTAGGTATTACAAATTTATGCTTATGATTTAAAGTGAGAACAAATAAGTCATATTAATAACTGACGCTAACAAAAATGTCAGTAGTGATTTTAATTCTGTGTTTTAATAACCTCACACCTAGAGCTAGCTGCTCTAGGGGACCTGTGAGAACCTTCTTTTTGGCTTGCTACAAAAATGCAAGATCTTATAAAAGGGTGTGTTACAAAAGCCTTCCTCTGCTGTGGGATGGTCTTTCTGTACACTGTGAAAATGTGTTGCTACCACTGGTTAATAAAGAAGCTGTTCTGGCCTATGGCAAGACGAGAGACAGCCAGGTAGAGATAGAGGAAAAAGAAAGGTGGGGTCAGAACAGATTCTGAGCATTCTCTCTGTCTCTTTTGTTTGTGTGTGTGTGTGAAGATGTAATGGAAAATAGGTGATGCCATGAAACTATGTGGCAAAGATGCCATGAAACTATGTGGCAAAACATAATTAACAGAAATGAATTGAGTTAAGTTTTAAAAGAAAATTAGTAATTGTAGTGGGATTATGATACATTGTAAATAATTGTTCTGCCTATTGGTTTAATAAAAACGCTGATTGGCTGAAGGCAGACAGGAAGTGTGGGTGGGTGGAGCTTCCAGACTAAAAAAATGCTGAGAATAAGAAGAGCAGAGCAGAGACTCCAGAGAGAAGCCGGAGGGATTCCAGAGAGATGCCAGTAAGATATCATCTGGCTGCCCAAGAATCAACATGTAAAGTAACACAAGTAAGCCATGGGCCATGTGGCAAGACAGATTAATGGAAATGGGCTGAATTAAGAAGCAAGAGCTAGCTAGCAATATGCCTGAGCCATAGGCATCATAAAATTAATACAAGCGTCTGTGGGACTTCAGGTCTGTGGGTTAGGACCTCTGGCCAGACATGCTAGAAACTTCTTACTACAGGTAATGAGCCAGAACCACAGGTCCAACAGTTTGTAATTAATATAAGGCTCTGTGTGTTTATTTGGGCCTGAATGGCTGCAGACTGAACAAGAAAGAAACTTTGGCCTACCTTCCTTAGAAGAGGAAACAGTGTGAGCTATTTCCTCAGGGTAGAGTGGGGCAGTGCAAAGGAAACACGGTTGCAATCTTCTCTTCAAAAGGCCTCCAGCTATTTCAGGGAAGGACATGCGCAGAAAGACGCTGTACTGTGGCCTGAACTGGAAGCCCAGGGGGAGGAAGAGCCTCCAGGATGGAATCTTAGAGGTGGGAATTCCAGGGAGTGCCCAGAGGACCTCAAGGGATTAAGAGCTAGAGCAGAGCCTGGCTTAGAGTGTGGCTGCCCCCCCTTCAGTGTCCCCTCCTCCAGCGGCGCTCTGCACTGGGCCCCCACACATTGTTCTCTCCAGATGAACTGCAAGTTCATCCTTTATGTCCCGACCAGAAGGCCCTTTTCTTTCAAATTCTTTCATGAGCCTCTGGCTTGGCTTAAATTTCCTTATTCTACTGTCTCAGACAGACCCAAACTCCCCCTCACACCAGTTACCATTTGGAATTGTGATTCTGTGAACTTGTCCAACTATTGCACTGCACACAAGGCAGGGGCGTGGGCTGTGCCCGAGAGAGAGGAGGTGCCTGAGAGTTGTATGTTGAATGAATGGGCATGCTCTGTCCTAGATAAGTAGAGAGGCCGGGAGCAGTGGGAGCCAGGAAGAGAAAAAAACTGTGGGTAGCCTGGAAGCAAATGAAAACAGGTCCAAGTCTGGGGCATCAGCAGAGAGGGCTCATTAGACAGGGTATAAAATGAGAAGGTGCCAGAAGAAAGGAGAGCAGAAAAGATTTCCCTCTGTCTTCCAAAACTGCTCCAAGTATTTCCTTCTCTGCATATGAACACTGATCTCCAGGCCCTGGCCTTCCATAAGTAGAAGGACTGAGCAGCACAGGATGGCTGGGACCTTGGGCCACTTTTACTATTACCCTCTGTGATTTGAATAGTCGCAGGGACCCTAAGCAGCATCTTATCTGCAAGAGGCCAAAGTAGGGCAGTGCTGGGACTGAGATGCTGTACCTGGGGACTGGCGGTCTCCTAGCACCCTTCCTTCCTCCACAATGAAGGGACTGGGATACAAGGTTTCAAAGAAACCCCCTTGAGATTATGAGGGTCGGGTTGAGGTGACACATGGAGACAAGAGACAAAATGGGGTGTGGGCCATCCATATCGACCTGCTTGTTCCCTAGAGAGTTCTAGAAGTCTAACTCCCAAGTCAGAGGTTGTCATCTGTGATCCAACCTTTAGGCCAGAGCCTGATGGTGATTCTCGACTGAGACCCATCACAGAGGCCAACATGTCCCTAGACAGGACTTTCAGTGACATCAACTGAAGGATACCATAAGAGCTAAGTTGCTACACACAAGTACATTTAAACCAAGTGTAAAACTTCCAGAATTATTATGCACTTGGGTGAAATTTGTACCTTACAGTCAAGCTCAATTTCCCTCAAGCACGATTTGGATTGGAAACACACAAACAGACCCATGAGGTCAGAGAATCTGAAGGGTGTTTTCTGACTCAATCTCTTTTGTTCACCTCCAGCTCTTGCTTCCTCCCCGGCTTGGTATTTGCAAGTTGAAGCTAGAAATCGACCTTCTATTGTTGCAACTGCTGACGAGATGAGGCAATGTGGAGCCTGAAGTCCTGGGAGGAGGAGGGGTGGGTGTCTGTGTACATGCTTGTGGGAGAGGGCTGGAGAAGGAGAAAGGAGGGTCACAGAGAGCCCTCGGGAGGCAGCACCTTCCTCACTACTGTGCAACAACGCTGGCCCAGAGAAATCCAAAGATCGAATTTGTGACAGCCAACTTTGGGCTTGACTTCCCTGACGTTAACTTTGTAGAGTTTTTGTGCAGTCTGGTTTTTGCTGTGGGGAAGAGAATGTTTTCATCTTGTTCTTTCTAAACTCAGGAAAGTAAGCCAAGAATTCCAAGTACTCATCTCCCCCTCCAGTGAGACAGAAGGAAGATTTCCAAGGGTGAGAACCCAAGCCATCCTCCTAAGATTCAGCTTCCAGAGGACATCCCACGCCAAAATAAATCACACCCTCTAGGAACATTTCCCATAATTTGCATTTTTCTTTCTTTTTTCTTAAATAACCCACTTCTCACAAAAAATTTGTAAGAATCAAGAGCCAGCCACATTAATTTTGTTTTAGATCCTCAGACACCCATCAAAAATCTCAAGATGCCTATTTAGTCACAAGCCAATGTACACATGTTGTCTATTGTGCAAGAAAAACTTGACTTTCACGTAGATAACAAGATTATTTTTGCTGTTGTTGTTGTTTTTGAGGCAGGGTGTTACCTGCCTCATTTGTAGCCCTGTCTGCCCTGGAACTTCCCGTGTAGCCCAGGCTGGCCTCGAACTCAGGAGATCTGCCTGCCTCTGCCACTCAAGTACTGGGATTAAAGGTGTGCTCCACTACACCTAACTTAGACAACAGGGATCTTCTCATTGTTGCTGACTTAAAAGTAGGAAAATAATTCTCAGAAAAAGTTTTAAAATTATTTGAGTGAATGTATGTGTGTATGTGTGCTTGTGTATGTGTCTGTGTGTATATATATGTGTTTATATGTATGCGTATGCGTGTATATGTGTGTATGTATATGTGTATGTGTGTGTACATATATGTATGTGTGTTTGTGTGTATATGTGTGTATGCATGTGTATGTTTGTGAGTTCATATGTGTATGTGTGTTATGTGTGTGCATATATGTATGTATGTGTCTCTATGTGTGTATGTGTGTATATGTGTGTATGTGTGTGTCTCTATGTGTGTCTTTATGTGTGTATGTGTGTGTATGTATGTATGTGTATGTGTGTCTCTGTGTGTGTGTGTCTCTATGTGTGTATGTGTGTATGAGTGTGTATATGTGTGTATGTATGTGTATGTGTCTCTATGTGTGTATGTGTGTCTCTGTGTGTGTATGTGTGTCTCTGTGTGTGTATGTGTGTATATGTGTGTGTATGTGTGTCTCTGTGTATGTGTGTATTTGTGTGTCTTTGTGTATATGTATGTGTATGTCTCTGTGTGTATGTGTATGTGTGTGTCTCTATGTGTGTGTGTATGTGTGTATGTGTGTCTCTATGTGTGTATGTGTGTATGTGTGTCTCTATGTGTGTATGTGTGTGTCTCTGTGTGTATGTGTGTCTCTATGTGTATATGTGTGTATGTGTGTCTCTGTGTGTGTGTGTATGTGTGTGTCTCTAGTGTTTATGTGTGTCTCTATGTGTGTATGTGTGTGTATGTGTGTATATGTGCATGTGTGTTATATACCACCACTTCTCTTCTGGTTCTCTCTCTGTCTTAGTGCCCATGACCCCTCCCTTTTTGTTCTCCACCCTGAATCTTTCTGGTTTACTCAGTTCCCCCCCCACCCCGCCCTGCTACCCAGACTGTGCCCCTCCGGCCCTCCCAACACTCTTTTTCCTGTTACTGATGTTTAGCTGAAAGCTGCTCTTCAGCCCAGGCCTCCCTTTCCAAACCCCGCCCCTCAGAAGGCGGGCCAAGCAGTGGCTCCTCCCCCAGAGCACCTCAGGAACCTGCCTGCAGGGTATTTAGCTCCGGTCCCTAGACCTGCCGTCTGATTTCTCCTTCCCCAGAGATGCTTTGGTCTTATAAATTCAGCTTGGTTTGGCTTATTGCATTGGTGGAGAAACCCACTACCAGGGATTTCAAAATACTTACCAACTGGCAGCAGAACCAGCTCTGCCCCTTGGGCCAGCACCGTGAGCCCTTGTCACTGGTCCTCTGCTTTCCACACAAGGCTGGTACCAGTGTGGACAACCCGCCTCAGTGTCTCCTGCATCCAGAATCAGTCCTTCCTACTGCCGTCCCAGTCTGCCACTGTGTACGCACCACAGCAGTGTGTCCTCCCTTGCACAAAATTATGAACATACTTGCTTATGTTTGCAGGCAACTGCTATTGTCCCTGGCTGATGTTCTGTGCCATTACCCCACATGCCTCACTACCCTTCACTCCACCTGGCATCTTCTTGAAGCTCATTGCCTACGTGTCTCCCTCACACCCCTTCTGAGCTTTAAGAGCAACTTTTGACTCCACAACAGACAAGATGCTTTTCTGGGACACATCCCAGAACTGTTCACACCTTGGGGACCTTCCTGTCTACTCCCACACCCTGCTCAGTGCTTGTCACGAAATACCCTGCACGACCCAGGGCTCAACTCACAGAAGGAGTTTAACTGCCCAATGAGGGAAGGAACACAGAGAACCAGAGTGTGTGGTTAAATCTAGAAGCCCTAAATTCATTCTTCAGATCCTCTTTCCAGCTGTACCTGCAGAGAGGTAAGTCCCTGTCTTGAGTTTTGGCCTTTGCCCTGTGGGTGGATGTCACTGGTGTCCCACATCACCATGAATGGCTTTGTGTTCCTGTAACCATAGTGACCATATACCGACCTCTAATGCCAGAATGAAGTGCTATTTCACTGGGCATCACCAGTGCCCATTCTAGAAATGGATCCATTATGGGAGTACAGCAGATGTTTGACTGAAGGCACAGAGCCATGGAAAGCACTAGAAATTGGAAATGAAAGAAATAATATTAAAAAGAAAATGGAAATATAAAAAAGAGGAAATCCAGACCTCATGAAAAAGAAGAAAAAGAAGATGGAGGCAGGTAAGCTTGCCCAGTGCTTGTCATGGCACTGGAGGCTCCTGTTTTGAAGGTAGCAGGCTGAGGACACCCTGGGAGACAGCCTACTCAGTCTATTCTATGCTCTGTGACAGCTCAGACAGTGCCCATATAACCATCCTTGATGCTGACACTTGCAGAACACAGCCCTGGGGCTGGAACTCAGATTGCTTAACCTCCAGGGCTGGCTGTGTTGAGGATGAGCAGCAGACATTGTTTACATGCATTTACATGTGCGTTTCCTCAGATCTATCCGAAGTGCAAGAAGTTCCTAGTCTCCAAAACAAACTCAGAGGATGTTGTGTGTAGGGAGTAATGGAATGTACCCGCCCCCAATACCAGATCTGAAAGCAACCCCCCCCCCAGGAGCTAAAAACAAAACAAAGGTCTTTCTCCATGGGTCATCCAGGAGCACTGAGGGACTGGAGTTCACGCTGGGGCAGAAAGAAGGGTGAGTTTAGGCTGTGGAAAGATGCACTGGCTTCCATCCAGAGACTAAACAACTACAACATCAGCAGCCAGAATCTTCCTGGGAGGAAAGGGCTGAGATGGAAGAAGATCATGACTTGCCTGCTTCCTGGATACCTACCTAATAGTGTACTCTAATTATTAGAGTTTCAGATTGTGGAGCTTCTCTTTAAATTGGTCCCCAAAGAAAAGAGTGACATCGATGTGAAACCAGTTTTTTTTTTTCCTCCCTCAGCCCTGGATGCCTGTTAGAACTGCTCAGAGAGCTAGCATCACAGCCAGAGCAAGTCAACAGACTCGCTGGGGACCCATGAGCCTTGGAGCTAGCCTGGAAATCACTTGAACCAGAGACACTGACCTACATGTCACCCAAACTTTTTTGCTTAACAAGGTGTTTGAAATTAGTAGTCTAAGCACAGGACTCCCAGCTAGAGAGACTTCTTGGTAGCAGATCAGGGCTTATTATTTCCTATTAAGCTAGATGAGGTATTTTGCAAGTGGGCCAGTAGATCATGGGGAAATACAGGAAACAATGACTTGGCAGGTAGGTATGTATAGAAGTCTTGTTAAAAATCCATGCTCTCAGAGTTGGGGGCAGGTACTGATGGCACTGAGTTCAGTTGTCTCCCTGGCTCTGAGTGTGAACCCTAGCTCTGCAGCATTTAGTGTCATCAGGAGTCACCTTAGAAATGCTAATTTCCTGTCTTGCCCTAGTGACTGAATGGGAATCTTTGAGATGGGGCCCAGAAACCTGTTAGACTTTCAAAGTGATTCTGAAGCCCAACTTTGAGAACCAAAATCTGCTATAGGAAGCCCAGCTCTGCTGGATCTTGGCCTGCTGATGTACCTTGCTTTTCCCCTGTGTGCTAGTCTTAATTATCCTTACTCAAGAAAGTGTATTTGGAAAACTCAGCCTTAAAATACCCAATATGTGGATCAATAGGATTGAGGAGATAGCTCAATGGTAAGAATATTTGTGCTTGCTGAGGACCTCGGTTCAGTTCCCAGCATCTATATCATACAGCTTACAACTTTCTATAACTCCAGCTCCAGGAAATCTGATGCTCCTATGTGGGCCCCTCCCACACATAGATATCCCCCCAAATATACATTAATTAAAAAATAAAGTTAATCTTAAAGGTGGATGGAAAGCACACACAGATAACTGAAGAAAGAGAAAAGTACCATCTGCAAAATTGTCCCGCCAATGAGTTCATATCAAATAGCTGACTTTCCTGAGTCCCATGAATTTACCGGAGGCACTTACAGGGAGGCAAATTCATGTGAAGGGTTAGGGCCGAGACTTGGGAATGCCTATGACAGCTTCAGTATTCTGCACACAATTGATCTGATCAAGAGCTGGACACTTATCCAAAGGAGCATTTGGGAATAAATATCCCCAAAGGAAAAAATACACAATCAAAGATGGCATGGTTTCTTTAAGGTAATCTTACGATAGAACAGTAATGGTATGGAAAGTTCTCTCCTTGGATGTGGTAGGTTTATTAAATGGAAGGAACAATATAGAGATGGAGAAAACGGCCACTGAAGAGCCCCCAAAAGCCTTCTCCAGTTTCTTCTAAGGCTAGCCATTCTGAATTCGTTCAAACATTTATCTTTGAAAGGTGAATAAAGTTCCTGAAATGTGAGCTGCTCTTGTGTACAGGAAGTTTTGGGGACAATCTACAGACTGTGTGAGGGATACTTTTTCTTTATGTGTCACACTTTGGCTCTGCCCTGTTGGAAGCGTGAGTCTAGCTTTCTGTGTTGATAGGGTTACCATGAAGATGGTGAACTGTGATGCCAGGCTAACAGAAGTTTGTAAAGCGGGAAGGCACAGCAAGCAGAGAAACAGGACTATTGGAGAGACAGCCAGGTCCCAGCATGTCCAGGGCACAGTGAGTGCCATGTCACTGGAGTCTGGAGTTGGCCAGGGAATGAGGGTGAATAGCAGATGAATTAGAAAGATGTTGAATGCCCCCCCCATACACATTTCTTACAAATCAGAATTCAAGAAGAACACCCTAAAAGCTTTGTTTTAGAAAAGGCCTGTGGCTGTTTACTTGATGCAGGGATTGGTGCAATCAAGGTTCCCTTGCACAGTAGACTTTTAAAATGTCATGACCCTTTGGGTCACTGGCTTGCTTTTAAATGGTCCTGTCACTTTCTCTTTTATACTGATCTAGGAATTCTCTGGTGGATTCAAGGAACCATGGACCATGAGCCTCCCCAGAGCTGGAAGAGGCTGTCAGGTGGGGAAGCCCCAATGTCTGTCCTGTGAGGGGTGGCCAGCTTTGAGGTGATGAGCTCAGGTTTCTAAGACCCTTGCACTGGTGGGCTGGACCTACCTCTGTCTGACCTTCCAGGTGTGAGAAGGACCAGACAAGAGCCAGGGAAGAGCTGCCAGGCTTGGAAGCAGCTCCAAGTGTGGCTGAGACTCTTGTTTTTGTTTTGCTTTAGAGGAAAATTCAGAACCTGTGACTCTTATTCACAGGCATGTGGCTGGTGGGAGTGACTTTGCGTTGATGGAAAATGTGGTCAGCCCCATAAATCTCATACACTCATCACCCACCGAAGGTCTGTGGTGAGTGTCCTGAAAACAAAGTAGGGGAGGAGGATGACCATGCTATAGTAGTCTTTTCTGTCCTAGAACTCTCTTAGGCACACCTGTGGGGTTCTTGGCCTCAGGCACACCTGTGGGGTTCTTGGCCTCAGGCACACCTGTGGGGTTCTTGGCCTCAGGCACACCTGTGGGGTTCTTGGCCTCAGGCACACCTGTGGGGTTCTTGGCCTCAGGCACACCTGTGGGGTTCTTGGCCTCAGGCACACCTGTGGGGTTCTTGG
>PVIH01013744.1:0-56941 GCA_004025045.1 Sigmodon hispidus | reverse complement strand
GGTTTTTTTTTTTTTTTTTTTTTCAAGACAGAGGGAATGGGGAAAAAGCAAAACCTGTTGGTGCCATGTTTGGTGTACTAGAGTCCTTCATTCCCATCTTTTTGTTTTATTAATAGGTAGTTAGGAGTGAGTAAGTGGGTGTCATACTTCCTGCTGACATTGGGGCATCATTTATAGGGAGCTAAGGAAGCTGGCAGAACAGACAATGTCTAAGGGACCAACGTCCATCTGAGGGACCATCTGAGGGGGTGGTGGTGAGATGTAGCCTGTGAGACTGAGCCAGGCTGTAGATTCCAAGGAAACAGCCGGGGCTGGTGAACTGTTGGAGCAGTCTATAGTTGATTTGAAATCTACAAAACAGATAGACTAGAGATGGGTAAAGTTAAGGGGTTTAGGGGATTTTTTTTTTTTAATCTTAGATGTACTTTTGAAACTTTTAGGCTTATGGTCCTGGTAGTTGGGAAGAGGAGTCCCAGGACCAGGGAAAGAGGGAGAGATCCCAGGGGATGGGGAGATGTCCCTTCAGGAACAGGCAGGTAGGAAAACAGACCATTGGTTGGGAGGAGTGCTCATCTGGTGTCTGACAGTTCTGGAGATGAGTCACGAAGTTTTAGACCTGGTTTTATATAAGGTTTAATTGGTGGCGTTTGTCATCTGAAAGCAGGATCTAGTTGTGTTGGGGAGAATACAATTTGAGAGGCTTTCATTACGTCAGAATAGGCTTTCCTGGGGTGTCCGGGTGGGTTCTGAAATTAAGATATCTTAGAAACACGGATGATTGGGGAGGCTCTTGCCAAACGGCAAGAGGGATGGTCTGTAACAGCTTTGTGGGGTTGGTGTAGAAAGGTTGGGAGAACTTGGCTTCGGTTCTCCAGTGGGAGCTTGGATGATCCAGGGGACAAGCAGTCATGGGGGCAGTATTGGCAACTAGGGTGTCACCAGAGAGAGGGATTGAAGCTGGGGGGGGGGCGGTCATTGAAGGGAGGCCAAAGAAAGTAGTGGGAAGCTTTATATGAGGAATCTGTGAAGTTGAGAAGAGAATTTATAGGACCTGCACCCAAGTAAGGGTTTGGCTGTGTGTGTGTGTGTGTGTGTGTGTGTGTAAGAGAGAGAGAGAGAGAGAGAGAGAGAGAGAGAGAGAGAGAGAGAGAGAGAGAGAGAGAGGTGATGGCTTGGGTTTAACTCTGTCTTGTAATTGGGAGGGATTCACTCAGTATCTGATGTCTGAAGACACCTGGACAGTTAATGAATTTGGGGGAGGCAGGTGTTTGGCAGGAAGTAAGAGACACAGGGCCGGAGAGATGGCTCAGCGGTTAAGAGCACTGACTGTTCTTCCGGAGGTCCTGAGTTCAATTCCCAGCAACCACATGGTGGCTCACAACCATCTATGGTGACATCTGGTGCCCTCTTCTGTATACTGTATGCACAATAAATAAATAAATCTTTAAAAAAGAGAGAAAAAGACAAGACAAGGGGGAAGAGAACAAAAGAGAGGCAGCAGGAATGTTTGTCCAAAGAGATTCAAAGCACTACCTCTGGGTAGAGGGGAGACAGATGTGCCCCAGAGGGAAATGGCAGTTTATAAAGGGAAAAGGGAAACCCTGTGTTAGAATGAGTTGGCTTTTTGTGATTGGCATGTTAATTAGGTGAGTCAAAGGGGAGCTTTTGATTGTGACTTCAATAGTTGGATCTTGGTGGTCAGCCTCAGGGAGAGGAGGAGGTGGCCAAATAAGGGACTAGCTTTAGGAAATCTAACTGTTTTTAGCAAGGGGGACGGAATGGGGAGGGGAAAAGGCGAACCTGTGTGTGTGTGCCATGCTTGCAGTGGGCCTGTGTTTGCCCTGGGCAGGCTTGCTAGGGCCCTTCACTCTGGAATATGGTTTCTGTTCCTTGTGCTTGACTGGCCATCTCACCAGCCTAACAATTTAAAAAAAAATTACAATTTAAAATAAAAAAAAAGTCATCATTCTGCCTATGTATATCAAAGAAACAAAGTTAACAGAAGGGTTATACACATGCTTCATGTGTATATAGAGGCTCAAAAATCCTTCAATCTGCCTTTGGCAAGCCAGTGACCCTAGAGAGCCATTTTGTAAGTTTCAGTCAGGGACAGAGCAGAAGAGAAATGTCTCAGGGAGCCTGCTCATACCCTACCCCTCTTTTTCTCCCTCTCTATAGTGCAAAGATTTCTGGCACATGCTACCACAGCCAGATGAGCATTTTCTTGTTAATAAGTTGATTATCTGTAATATTCGTTATGCTAATGGAAAGCCAAGGAAACACCTTCATTCATAGAGCAGGAACCTGAGATTAGAAGTTCATTTTCAATGAGGAAGAAATGGAAAAGAAAGTGGTGGAGTCTCAGAGGACTGTGTCTGCCCTGTGTCACAAACTCTTTGTCCCTTGATGGGGATCTTATCAAATGTATCTAGAGATGCAGTTGGCCTGGGAGGGTTTGGAGGAATAACATTTCCTCTAAGACAGAACAGTACAAACTACGGCTCCAGGTCCTTCAGATGGGCCTGTAGCAGTAAGTACAATGGAACATTCCTTCTCAGGAATGGTTTTGTGGATGTTTCTTAATTTAAAATCACTCATCCTGTCCAGAGAGATGGTTCAGCATGTAAAAGTGCTGTCATCAAAGCCTGATGAACTGAATCTGAACCCTGTAACCAATGCCAAGGCCAGATGTGGGCTGGAGAGATGGCTCGGCAGTTAGAAGCACTGGACCTGGGTTGGGTTCCCAGGACCTACGCTGCAGATAACAACCTTATGTAACTCCAGTCCTAGGGGATCTGATGCCTTCTTCAGGCTTCTGTGGGCACTATACATACATGATACACACATATACATACAGGCAAAACACCATACACATATAAAAATTTTTTTAAAGGGCCAGACACTGTAACTTGCATCTGTGATCTCAACACTCCCGTGGTGAGATGAGAAGTAGAGACAGAACCGTCAAGAAACTTGTGGGTTGGCTAGCCTGTAGTACATATCACAACAACATACACAAGAAAGCCCCAGCCTCAACAATGTGGGAGGTAAGAACAGGCTCCGGAAAGCTGGCCTCTGATCTCCATACAAGTAGATGGTGCAGGTATGCAAGATCACAGACATACACTCACATGCTAAAATAAAAGATATAAAACTGTCACCTTGAGGTGGGATGCCTCTGCAGTCTCAACAGCTCAGAGACAGACACAAGAAAATCACTGTGTCCAAGAGTTTGGTGCCAAGCTGGGCAAGATAGTGGAGACTTTGTCTCTTAAAAACGCTTTTAAAGTAATTATTAATTAAAATGTTTACCTAAGTTTTGCATTCTACTCCATATTATATTCAGATTTATTTTTCTCAAATGGAAGTTGATATTTTCTTCTCACCCTGTGGCTTCAATGTTCTTAGAATAATGGCTTCTAGCTGGGAAAATGAATTAGGAACATGGCAAGCTCTGAGGTTCCTTGTGAGTGCCTAATGGCACCACAGCTGTTAGGAACATATCATCTCCTGCCTATCAGCCACTCGGGTGAGTAGGAAAGGAACCCATTTTAGCAGTGTGCCAGGCTAAAGGGAAACAGAATCAGGTAGCACCAGGAGAAAACCAGTGTACCTCCCCTGACTTAGCACCATCCCATCTCGGGGCAGGATTTCAAAGCCGGGTTTTAGTGTTTTACCCACCTGAGTATTGGAATCACACACTGTGAGCCTGAGGCATCATCTCATCCATATCAAGGAGGTTTGATCTTTGAGAAAATACCCAGTTCCTCAACTTCAAACAAGTCTAACCTCCTGTCACTTATTTTTAATTTGGGAGGGGTATGAGCTAATCATCAACAACAGAATAAAGAAAATGCAGATGCTTCTCACAATTGCTCAGCTAATAAATTACAGCTGAAAGGCTGCCAGGACATCGTGTTCTGATAATGGTTGCTAGGAAAGATGCCCCACTTCCTGGGCAGCAGGAGAGATCAGTTGGACTTGGGTTGTTTAGATACTCTCTGCAGGTGTATCCTGAGAGACTTTGTGAGTCAGAATAAAGTGAGGCAAAGACTGACTCCTAAGTAGATTCAGGAGAAGAGTGTGTGTGTGTTACTGGTATGAATAAGAAGATGAGGAGCCCACTCATGGAGTTTGCTGTTGCTTTGTTTTGAGAGATGAGCTCCATGCTGGTTCCATCGTGTAATGGTTAGCACTCTGGACTCGTGAAAGATGAGCTTCTTATGTAACCAAGGCCAACCTCATCCTCCCAAGTGCCAGAATTAACACTGTACATTAATATACCTGATTTTTAATTGTAACATTGAATTATTTTTTATTGTTGTTGGTTGGCTGGTTTAAGACAGGGTCTCACTATGCCACCCCTGCTGTCCTGGAACTCACTATGTAGAGATCATGCTGGCTTCAGACTCACAGAGATCTACTTGCCTCTGCCTCCCAAGTTAGTTGTAGGTTTGAACTACATAGGGAGACTATGATCCCAAGAGCTTCTGCTCAGAGGAGACAGACGAGGAATCCAGGGTCTTGTTTTGCGTGTTTCTGCCAAGAATGTGTTTCTCTTTTTAGTTGTAAGTCTTGACTTTTCCCTTTGCTTAAGGCTGTTTGAGTCATATTTCAATCACTTGCAAATGAAAGAGGCCCAAAGATGCTGTGGAAGGTTTTAGCTAAAGAACCTGTGCTGGAAGTGAGGGACCATGAGAGCCCTCATTCTCAATAACCTGGGCTTCTGACTTTGGGTAAGTTGTATCTTCTTTCTGGGATCAGTTTCCCATTTGTAGACAGAGTTTTAAATTTCATAGATTGGAGTAAATTATCATAATTCATTATGAATAACCATAGCACCAACACGTCTCATCCCTAATTTATAAAAGAGAAATATCTGTTCTTGGTGTTCTATTTTAACACAAGTATCACTACGTTGCTCAGGCTGGTCTTGATGTCATCCTGCCTCAGCCTCCTGCATAGCCGAAGTTACTGGCACACGCCATTGCACCAGGCAAAGAGAGGATATTTTAGCATCAAAATTATAAAGGCCAAATTTTTAAATGGAATAAATTCATATTTTTTTTTTAAAAAAATGGTAGCATGCACTTATAATCCCTGCACTTAGAAGGCTGAGGCAGGAGAATTTTGAATTTGAGGCCAGCTTGTACTGTGCAGTGAGATCTGTTTCAAAACAATGAAGACAAAAGACAGACATGGTATCTTGAACCGTAGTCACAGTGCCTGGGAGGCTGAGGGAAGAACGTAAGTTTGAGGCCTGTCTGGAGGGTACACAGTGAGCTCCAGGCCTGTCAGAGCTGTGCGGTAAGGTACTGTGGCAAAACAAACAGGTTCCGTGAGTAAGACGACATATCACACAAGATGAGGATCTGAATTCAAATCTGCGGAACCCACATAAAAATCAAGTGTAGTCACTTGAGCCTACAGCCCCAGCACTGAGGGGGTCTAGAGACAAAAGAAGTGCCAGCCAGGCCTTTATCGCTGCCACTCTAGCTCCTGGTTCTGTGAGGGACGCCATCTCAAGGAGACGAAGTGAAGGGTGACAGAAAAAGTTACTTCTCCGACCTCCACATACCTGGAAGGCAGATTTACACACTACACATGGACACACACACACCAAAACAAGAAAACAACTAAAAACAAAACAAAGGCACCAAACAAATATATTCTAAAAGAAAACTCAATTACGTAATATTTTCTTTACCAAGACTGGAGGAATGTCAACACAGACTGCTCCTGTTCTGATGTCTGGCGTTTAGAAACATGAATCTCAAGAATGCTCAGGTCTGTGATCACACACTACTAGTTAATGGTTCAGCTTTACCTCTCTATCTGAAAGTACCAGCCTGTGAATTAGTCCTGCCTGGGCCCGTCCAGTTTGTCCTAAGTACATTAGAGAAAAGTGTAACTCTGAACTTAGGGGCCAATAGACCAAGTCTTCTTACCCCAGATCTTGTGGCTTCCAGCTCACTCTAGGAACTGATGCTTAGCACTTGTCTCTTGTGGTCCCAGGAGTTCAGTGACAGTAGCCAGGCAGTGGTGGCCCAAGCCAAGAGCCAGAGGCAGGTAGACCTCTGTGAATTTAAGGCCAGCTTGGTCTACAGAGAGAGTTCCAGGACAGCCAAGGCTACATAGAGAAACCCTGTCTAAAAAACAAGAGTTCAGGGACAGCTCCTGTGTACCTTGATGATCTGTGTAGGGGCATTTTAGCTCTCAAGCACACCTGACTCTGGACATCCCCTTACCATCCCCCCATCGATCATAGTCTGTTTCTTTAGCCTATAAAATCAGGCTTTCAGGGCTAGAAAGAAGAGTAAGTTAACAAATTCTTTGACTTTGAAGTCAGAAGGAGCATGAAGACAAGCTAACTCTGTCCCCATTCCCATTTCCTTGCCACACACACACACACACACACACACACACACACACCCCAGCCCTTCTCACTGAAATCAGAACTGCCCCATTCCCCCACTTCTTCCTCATTCCCTGCCTACTGGGAAACCCTCCAGGTAGGTAAATTCCTGAGTTTGTCTCAGGTCCCTTTACCTCTTCCTCCTCCACCAGCAAGTACAAGCCGGTGCCCTCTCCTACAAGTCTGCTCCTCAGAGCTGCTTCTCAGATCTGAAGCACAGGGACAATTTAAAACTGATCATGTCATTTGCTTAAACCCTCCAATGACTTCCTATTTGACTCAGACAACACACACACACACACACACATGCACACGCACACGCACACACACTGTGCATGGTGGTACATGCCTGCAATTTCGGCACTCGGAGGAGATAGCAGGCTAATTGGGCCAGCCTCAAAAAAAAAAAAAAAAAAAAGCCTTCAGCCTAATGTGCCTCTCTGTCACCCCAGAGACCTTCCCTGGCTGACTCTTAAAGCCAAATCCCACTCGCTTCCCACCAAACACCTGCTTCCTTCTTTCTGAACACCCGTTACAATTTGATGACGTCACTTCATGACTGCCGTTGCTTGCTGGTTTTCTCGTCTCCTCTGCAATCTGTATTTTCAGCGAGTTGGTCTGTTCACACTGTAGCTCCTTAGCACAGTGTCTGGCACACTATTGGCACTCAAGAAATTCTTGGGAATGAAAGATGCAAGTCACCATAGGCCTCTGGGCTAGGAGTCTTCTGGGCATTGCTCCCCAGTGCTCTGCCTCCCAAAGGCGGGTCTCTGAAAAGGATCTAGGAAGGGAGCAAATTGGTCAGTTTCTAGCCCTGTTAGAAAGCGGTTGCAAGGGGGCTGAAGGTGGCATCCGGATATGCTAGCTTCTAAGAGGTGGCTGGAAACAATGACCCTAAGTACCCACTCTGGTGTTCCCAAAGGCATTTTCCTTAGCCTATTTTCCCTCATAGAAAAGGAGTTCTCTTCAGTAAGTCAGGCAAGGTTGCCAAGATCCAGAGGGAGCAGCTATAAGGACCATCAGGAAAAAGTGGGAGCTTGTATCTCTGGAAGGAAACACGTTGTTTCAAAAGAAACCTGTATATCTACCTCAGGGCTGAAGAGCATCACGAACAGAACTTTCAGAGTATTTTTGAGTTAGGCCTGCCTACCACAATGTCCCTTATTGAATCCCTGGTAGAGATTAGATTCTCTGCTCCCACACAGGCACCTTTCAGCCTGATTTTCTGAGCATTGGCCCAGCCTTTTGGGGGGAGGTTGGCCACCTTTGGTTAGAAAGTAGTATCACGTGACACCCCAGGTCCTGGCAAGAAGCCCCAAGACTATGGGCAAGAATAGATCTATAGGTTCCAAGAAGAAGTCTTCTGTGAGGAGCAGAGCTATGGTGGTACATCTGGGCCTCAGGGATTAGTGTGCAGGAAAGAAAGACCCCTGGGAGCCAGAGAGGTTCAGTAGAACATTAGTACCTGGCTGCCAGCTTCCTCTTGCCCCAGCAGCCTTAATAAGTGACCTGCTAAGAGCCTTCTCTAATGGTTTGTTACCCTATATATAGTGCAAAAATGTGTGATCAAAAAACTTAATGAGGGGGCCAGAGAGATAGCTCAGAGGTTAGGAGCACTGACTGTTCTTCCAGAGGTCCTGAGTTCGATTCCCAGCAACTACATGGTGGCTCACAACCATCTATGATGATATCTGGTACCTTCTGTGTACTGTATACATAATAAATAAATGAATCTAAAAAAAAACCTTAATGAATGGACACTCCTCACTCAGTGGTGCCTCCACTGACAAGGCTAAGGTCATAGTGGATGATGATGCTTATGTGATGATGGCCATCCAGACCTTGAATAGCAATATGACTGTTAGTCACTTGAAGTCTGGGGTTTTAAGGAGATAAAGGAAAAGGTGACATCCAGAGCTGAGATGGCTAGAGGCAAGAATCCCGATGACTCTTTGAAGGTGTTCTGTTAGTTCTTCAAGTGACCCACCTGGGCTTTGGACAAAAACAAACAAAACACCTTGTCTGGATTCCTTACCTAAGGCTCAGGGATCTTTGTGGAAGAGAGGATGGAAAGACTGTAAGAGCCCGAGGGCCAGGGAATCTGTTGTGAGATTGTCACCCATCAAGTCTCACCAATGTGACTACATAAACATGAGCTTAGCAGGAAGGCCACCAATGGACATGCCACTGTGTGTGTGTGTGGGGCACGAGGCCTCAACCCTGCACAGTAGACTACAGACAGCTACTCTAGCTGAGAACACTGAGAGTGCGAAAACTAGTCTTCCCCAGGGAAGAGCACATCAATGATCATCTAGTATCAGAAGTCAGTCCTGAAAACAAGCATAGCACTATACACACTGAGAAGCTTCTATTTAGGAATGTGTGTGTGTGTAAGCATATATGCATGTGTTACTGACAAAAGAAGCCATAAATTTCAAAGAGAACAAGGAAGGTATATGGGAAGTTTGGAGGGAGGAAAGAAAAATGAAATAATAATAATAATAACAATGAAAACCTTATATGACCATACTGAAACTTGAGGATGCTTGTGGTACTAAATGCAACATTTTGACTATGAAATGACTGTGACCACTGTATCCTGCTAAGGGCATCTCATGGAGGGGTTGCTGCCGACCCCAGGTCTGTAATATTCTTTGCATCCTCACCCTTCATCTTTTTATTTCTACGGATGCCCATGGCCCGTTGTTTGAAGCCCTCTCCAGTCCTGCATAGGCTTTCACGTCTGTGAAAAGCGACTTGGAGCAGAGTGGTCCTGCAGCCCGAGTGCAGTGATGGACCATCTGGTCTGATGATAAAATGAATGTCCCCGGGTTCTCTAAAGATTCTGACTGATGAGTCTTTATGCCAAGAGCATCCCAGCATTATCTATCCAGTCCCACCTCCTGTATTTTTGAGACAAGAGTTCCTAGGCTGGCCTACAGCTCTTCATCTTCCTGCCTCAACTCCTTAGATCCAGCATGAGAATCATTGTACCAACATCTGGCTTCTGAATTGTTTGTTTTTAACCTAAGTGATACGATAATGAGCACTCTGTAAAGATGACTCCATGCTCCACCTTTTATGTTACTTTCTTTAGTCATATCTGTGGAAATAAGACTGTGAAATCAAAGGGTATCAACAGTGTTTTATCATATTAGCATCCAGGAAATCTGTACTACCAAATTCTATCACTTAAATGGGTTTTACTTCCTTTTTTTTTAAATTTTTTTTAAACTTTATTTATTTATTTATTTGCCTTGGTGTTTGCCTGAAACTGGAACTACAGACAATTGTTAGCTGCCATGTGGGTGCTGGGAATCGAACTCGGGTCCTCTGGAAGAGCAGAGGGTGCTCTTAACCGCTGATCCATCTCTCCAGCCCCGATTTTACTTCCTTTTGAGACAGGATTTTGCAGAGCACAGGCTAGCCTTGAACTCCTGATTCTCCACCTCCACCTATAGAGTGTTGGGGTTATAGTCGTATACCACTAAGCTTGGCTAAAATTGATTTCTCATTTGTTTGAGACAGAGTCTCATGAATTGTAGTCTGTGTTTGAACTCACTATGTAGCCAAGGCTGGTTTTTAACTCCTGATCATCCTGGGGCAGGGTGGAAGCTGGGGGTGTTGAGACCAAGCTGGGTTCAAACTCACAGAGATCTGCTTCCTCTGATTCCCAAGTGCTGGTTCTAAAAATGTGCTGTGCCAGACTGACCTTAAATTGATTTTTATGACAACATAAGAGTTGAAGCAGGAGAATAAAGAGTGGTGGGCTAGCCTGGGATGCATAGTGAAACTCTATCTCAAAAATAAAGAGTAGGGGTATAGAACTGAGGTGATGGCAGAAATCCTGGTGGCCCACCTATAAGTCTAGTCTCAGAATTGAGAGGCAGGTCCCCCCAGAACACACTAGCTAGCAGGGTAGTCATATTGGCAGAGAATAAACTGGAGGACTAATCATAGATGACTCTCCATATCAACAGTGGGCCTCCACGTTCAGCACACGTATCCACACACGTGCAGTACACACACACATACACCACAAAGTAGGTATCTAGACTGCAAGTTAAGATTTGCAGTGAGGTGGCTCATTGTCCTAGTTATATGTGTGAAATATTCCTTTGGTTCTTATCACAATGGATCAGGATTCTGGAATTTTTTTTTTAACTCGGGGCAGTTCTCCAGTTATTTTGGGAAGAATGCTTTATTTGCTCTCTGTTTCTCCCCAGTCTGTGGCTTTCCCCCCCACCCCTGTTTGCTTTACTGCATTTGGTGGCACAAAAGGCTTTTAGGACCAGATTTAGCCCCGTTCCTCCTGTCTCTAATGTCTGTCGCAGGGAGAGTTAAAATGCTTTCTTCCATTGCAGCTCAAAGTCATCCGCATTTCCAGTTTTCCCTGGCTTCTTACGGCCCATTTGGAGTGCACTGTGATATGATAAGAAAAATATGGATGGAGCTGACGTCCCACTGTTTGCTGACTAGCAACTCCTTCTTGTTCTGTTGTATCCACCTGTTCACTTTAAACCAAGTCTTTAAATGGCAAATCTGACCCCTAACTTTCCTTAGTTTTTGAGACAAGGCCTCACTGTGATCAGTGGCTGGCCTCGAACTCACAAAGAGCAACTGTCTGGTTCCCAAGGGCTGGGATTAAAGGTGTGCAGGCCACTACACTTGACTATTTTTTCTTATTTTTTTTTTCCTGGTAAAATATAGTGATTGATTATTTTAAGTTCATCAGCACATTTCTTTTTTTTCTCAAAAGGTACTTGCTGATGGGGGATTAGAAGTTCCTGTCAGGATGGGCTATATTGTGAGGCCCTGTCTTAAACAACAACAGAAACTTTTTTAAAAAATCCCATTCAGACTCTAAATGAATTTTAACATTTATATAAGTTATATAATGCATATCATTTTGTCATCCCCCACCATTTTAGTTTTATTTCGACTTTGCAGTTAGAATCAAAGAGGCTGGAGAGATGGCTCAGTGGTTAAAAGCAGGCACCACAATTACAGAGGAGTAGAGTTTGGTTCTCCGTATCCATGCCAGAAAGCTCACAGCTGCTTGTAACTCTTAGACACATGGGGATCCCATGATTCTGGCTTTCAAGGGAACTTGTACTCCTGTGTTCATGCTCACACAGAGACATACACACATACACATAATTAAAAATATTTTTTTAAAAATCAAAATGTAGCCCTTGATCAATCAGGTTTTTTTTTTTATTTTGTTTTTTTTTTTCTCTTCCCATTCAACTTTTTCTTTGAATTAATAGATTTTACTCCCAAGCAAATTCATTCCCAGCTATATACTTTATTTCCTGAGCTGCTGTTTGGAATAAACAGCTCTCTCCCTTCCTTTTCTCTGTCCCTATGCCACACTCTCATTCTCATGCTTCCTAAAATAAAAGCATTTTGACCCAAAAGCCATGTGGCTAAAACAATACACTTCCACCCTCCTGACCCAACAGATGTCATCTCTTGGCACCAGCCAGCAGACGTCTGTGAACTGTTCTAAGGACGCTTATAACTGCCTTTCTCTCTTCTTTTCCTTCCCTGAAAATGGGCAGAATTATTTTTGCACTGCCTTCCTGGGTTAGGAAATTACTCATTCAAAAAAAGACTCAGAATATTCTAGAAGTGCTGTCCCTATTTAATGTATGAAACAGGAGGATACAGTGTACTAAGATGAATGGGTGTCTCCTCAACATTCATGCCCACCAGAATATCAGAATGTGACTGATTTCAAAATGGGGCCTTTGCAAGCAGAATCAATTAAAATGAGGTCATCCTTGGATTAGGACCCTACATCCAATGACTGGTGTCTTTATTAAAGAGAAAACACAGTGAAGCCATGTGGTGAATGAGGCAGAGATAAGAAGGGATAAGTCTACAAACAGAGACATTTGGACGTTACCAACATCCTCCACTAGCTGGCCAGAGACTTGGGACAGGTTCACTTCCACCCTGTGAAGAAACCAGCCTTGGGGACACCCTGGGTCCTTAAGTGTAAGAACGCACGTTTCTCTCACTGGGAGGGCAGCTGTAAGGCTCTAGTTCATCTCAACTCCTGTCTTCCTCAGATTCTTCATTGCTGGCTCTTTCGTCCTCGAATCAGCTGAGACAGAGGAGTGTCTGGGTAAGCCTGCCCCAGCTGAGACAGAGGAGGGGTGTCTGGGTAAGCCTGCCCCAGCTGAGACAGAGCAGTGTCTGGGTAAGCCTGCCCCAGCTGAGACAGAGGAGGGGTGTCACTGTAAGCCTGCCTAGAGCAGAGCATGAATAGTTCCCTCTGGAATGCAAACATCAAGGAAGGGTGAAGTTTCTCCTGTTTCCTGACCATTTGCAAATCTGTCTTTGTTGCAGGACTATTTACAGCACATTAAACACCCAGGACTCTGTCATCAAGGTATACGGTGGGACATAATACAGAAGTTTCAGACCACCGGCTTTCAATCTTGGCTCCATCATTTTTTTAGAGGTCTAACTCTGGACAAGTCACCCAACGTTTTGAAGCCTTGTCTGTAAATGGAGACATTAATTATTTACACCCAGTGTATCTTAGGGAGCTGATGCTGGAGTCTAATGAGATGATTTATGAAAGAATATTGTTTAAACTGAACCTCTGGGTAGAATTACCAATCACCAGCAGTTGCCCATGGAATAGGAGGAACAATGTGAAGGTTTGGAGGCTTATGTTTCTCACTCTGTATCCTTCCTGTTTGGTGTGTTGGCTGTGGGTCTTTTGATCATTTAAGGTATATTTTATTATTTTAATTATGTATATAGGGTGGTATATACACATGATTCCAGGTGCCCCTGAAGGATCCCCAGGAGCTGAAGTTACAGGGAGCTGTGAGTTACACAACTTGAGTGCTGTGAACTGAATTCGGGTTCTTTGAAAGAGCATCCCAGCTGTAAACTCATGAGCCTCTCTGGTTTCTATTTTCTTAATTTTTTTTGATTTCTGGGGATCAAATTCAGGACTTCTCATGTGATAGGCATACACCCTACTATTGAATCACATCCCCAGTCTATGTCTTTATTGAAATAAAATGCTAAAAATATATTTTTTTAAGTTTTTTAAAAAAGTATATTGTGTGTGTGTGTGTGTGTGTGTGTGTGTGTGTGTGTGTGTGTGTGTGTATGACCAGCGGAAGCCAAAAGAAGTTGTCAGATACCCTTGAACTTGAGTTCCAGGTGGTTGTGAGCTGCCTGGTATGGGTCCTCCAGAAGAACAGCCAGTGCTCCTAAACACTGAGTCATCTCTTTAGCCCCTGAAAATATTTTAGGGATGAGGGATTTAATTCAGTTGTTACAGTGCTTGCCTGGAATGCACACAGCTTTCTCCAGCACAGTGTAGACTGGGCATGGTAGCACATGCCTGTAATCCTAGCTAGCACTGAGGAGGTGAAGGTAGGCTTGATCTGAAGTTCAAGGGCATCTCAGGCTTGAGGCAGCTTGGAATACATAAAACACTGTCTTTAAAAAAAAAAAAAAAAAGATTTTTAAAAACATTCAATGAAGAACCAAAAGTAAATAAAACTGTCTGCCTTCTTCCAAGTTACTGGTATACTGAAAGGGAATACAAAAGACTTTTTTTTCTTTTTGGCTCATTCAAAAATTTATTGAGCAGCTAAGGATACAAAGGTATTAAAACATGGTCAGAGATGAGGCATATGCACAAATGTAGAAAGCAGAAAGTCCTCTGCATCACAAGAGTGAAAGAAAAATGCTTTAGGAAAACAGATTGCTTCCAGCATGCAAGGGGGAATGGATGGCCAATCAGGAAAGGGATTGAGATTAAAATAGAAGACTTCAGTCTCGATTGTTGATGGTACTCAGTGTGGACTACATTTGTTTCTCCTTTTCCTCTTTCCCCATCTTTGGGCTTAATTTACCAGTAGTGCCCAGGACTGTTCAATGCCCTTTCTCTATGCTTGCTTGCATTTTTGCCTTAACGTCTTCTACAGAACTAGGTCCTTTGGTGTTTTAACAGTCTTCTCCTGTTTTTTTTTTTGAAGGACTCTTGACCCTTTAATCTTGGTGTGAATGGTTTTAAGTCTTTTCCATTTTGGTTTGATTTTTGTGCATTTTTGGCTGGGGTATCTCATCCAGCTTTCTTCACTGGAACTTTTTCTTCAGCTTCCTCATCATCAAAATCATCATCATTATCATCATCATCATCATCATCTTCATCGTCATCTTCATCATCCTCGTACAGTTTTACTTTTTTCTATGGAACTTTGTTACCACTTCCAGGAGCAGATCGCTTTCCAGACATACTTAAGAGTTTTACATCCTCCTCATCTTCATCTTCTGACTCTGCATCTTCCTCTACTGCTACTAAGTGCTGTCCACTAATGTGCACGGGCCCTGAACCACACTTCAACCGCAAGACCACAGGTAGTGTAATTTCAAAGCCCCCAGGAGAAACTGTTGGTCGTACAGACATTTTCAAAGTTGCCATTGTTCCTTTAATTGGACTGCCTTCGTAGTTCATTGCCTCTGCCTCCTATTGAGAAAACAAAGAACTTTCTATTGATTGTTGGTGTGTAGCAACTCTCACATAGATGTTAGATATAACCATCTCTGATATTGTTGTTAGTAGATTGCTCTGCTGTTTAACCTCAGCCTGTTCTGTGAGTTTGAACAACTTATTTCATCTCTGTAAGCTCTAATTTATTAAAAAAAAAAATGGAAAAGTGGGTCTTGAGCCTAATGTTTCTTCCAGTGTTGTGATCCTATCATCCCTTTGACACCTATGAGGCAATTCCACTTGCCATGGAGACCAACATTTAAGGTCTTTCGATAATTCTGGACAGTGGTGGCACACGCCTTTAATCCCAGCACTCAGAAGGCAGGCACAGAAGGAGCTCTGTGAGTTCTAGGCCAGCCTGGTCTACTGAGTGAGTTCCAGGACAGCCAGGACTACACAGGGAAACCCTGTCTCAGAAAAACAAAAACAAAAATCAAATAGGTTTTTAGATAAGGGCTGGAGAGTTGGTTTAATGGTTAAAAGCAATTGTTGCTCTTGCTGAGGATCTGGGTTCGATTCCCAGCACCCATATTGCAGCTCAAAATCCTCTGTAGCTCTAGACTCTAGGCACATGTGGTACACATACATATGTACATACATATACACATAAATAAATACATATGTGCAGAAAAACATATACATAAGATAATAAGAGAAACATTTTTTAAAGTGTTGTTTTGTTTTGTCTTAAAACCATTATATGAGAAGACTGGCTGCCCAAAGGACATAAGATTGCTAGTCTACGTCTCAGGGAGCAGGGGATACAGGAACTGGGCCACAGACACAGAATGACAGATACTACCCAGCACTTAAGGGAGAAAGGGACAGGTCTCAAGCCTGAGCTTGGAAGGACAGAACTGAGCTGAATGAAGCAGGTTTCCTTCCCTGACTTTGCCCAATGGAGTAAGGAGGTTGTGGGGTAGATTAAAATGCAGCTCTCTGAAGAGGCAGTGTGCATACTCCTTAGAAGGCACGCTGAGGAGTCAGGCTGCCTGAGTTTCAACCTTGTCCCTTCCATTTAGTCAAATTACTTCATCCTCATTCATGCAAAGGACACAGCAATAGTACCCCTAGAGGATTGTTGCAAATATTACATGTGTCCTTAGAACCAGGCACATGATAAAAAGCATATTTTAGTTTGTGTTAAGGGTCCTCCCAAAACAGAGGGGAGAGAAAATGACATAATCAGTGTTCGTGCTGTGTGCATGACTCTGTCTTGATCCTATAACAGATAACCCGATTAGAACATAGGCTACCATATAAGGGAGACAGAGGGGCTAACTAAAGAACTAACTAATGAAAAGTATAGAAAGCTATGGTTGTCCTATGTGGGGCACAGCCATTGAATGGAAATCCAATGAGCCAGTGCCAGCACAAATAAATGCTGCTTCCTGGCAGAAAGTTTATTATCCCATTTATCTGTTTGAAAATTCCACAACAGACTATAAATTTTAGATTATATATTTTTCATTTGTATCTATACACACATGCTCCTGTTTGTGTTTATGTGTTTGCATGTGCATGGGCAAATGTGTATGGTATACATTTGGAGATCCAAAGTTGATTTCAGAAATTATTCTCCATTTCTCTCCTTTCTTATTTAATGAGGCAGGATCTGTCAGTCAAACCCAGAACCAGTTGATATAAATAGTCTCTCAGCCATTTTGCTCTGAGGGCCCTTTGTGTTTGAGGCTGGATTATAGATGGCTACCTTGCTCAACCAACAATAATTATGACAATCTGGAGTCTGGTCTTCACCCTTGAATGACCAGTGTTTAGTCTCCCCAGCCACTTTATGTATTTTACTACAATCTTAAGGAGCAAAGTGTAGCTTTGGGCTTGGTGCATCTAGGACACCTAGTGTATGTGGATAGATAGCTCCTCAAATGTTCTAGAAGCAATCAGAGGTACCTTGTCTTGATTGGAGGCCAATAGGACATCCCTTAAGCTCCTATGGGCACCTCCTGGGGAGCCAGGAAAACATGTGAAAGAGACTCAGCAATGCTCCTGAAATGGGCAGAAAATATGATCTTCTAGCTACTGTATAACCCAAACAGTGTTCTCTAGAAACTATGTAGACTGCTATTCTTAGGGATCGGATCCCCTCCAGCATGAGAATACCTGGAAGGGTTAAATTAGCCACTAACTCCTCAGAGCAATGCACTTTTTCAGGTTAGGTAGCATTTTAATAGAACCTGGGAGCTAAGAACTAAAACTGAATGGCAAAGATAAAATCCTGAAATGAAGTTCTTGTAGGGTCTGTGCAACAGATAGGAAGCCCTGACTGTGTCTTGATTTAATGTGGGAACTCGGGAGAGAAAGGAGGGGACACAGAACAGAAGTTTTGGCTCCTGCTTGGATCTTCTGAACCTGCTGCAGGAGCAGGTTAGTCTCCTGAACTCTTAGCAGCCAAGGGCCTTAATTTGCCAGTGACCATTTCAACTACATGGGGCTTGTCTGCCCCCTAGTGGCCATTTTTGAAAACTTCTTTTAAAATTGGCTGATAATTTTATTTTATCCTTTCTCTGACTCCTTCCTCTATTTTATTTATTTATTATTGTCACTTTCACCATAGTTAATTTTTAGCTTCATACTTTACATTTTTCCCATTTTCCTGCTATGGTCACTGATGGTGTTATAGTAGTACATTTTAAGTGTATTACTGGCTATGTAGGGCAGTCTGGTCTACATAGCAAGTTCCAGGCCAGCCAGTGCTACAGAATGAGACTCTAGCTCAAAATGCAAGGAAATAAATAAATTATAACTTTTTTATCTGGATGGTGGTGGCTCATGCCTTTAATCTTAGCACTTAGGAGGCAGAGGCAGGGGAATTTCTGAGTTGAAAGCCAGCTTGGACTATAGAGCAAATTCCAGGACATTCAGGGCTACACAGGGAAATTCTGTCTCACAAAACACACCACCCAGCCAGGCAGTGGTGGCATACGCCTTTAATCCCAGCACTTGAGAGACAGAGGCAAGCTGATCTTTGTGAGTTCAAGGCCAGCCTGATCTACGGAGTGAGTTCCAGGACATGCTTCAAAGCCACATAGAAATTCTGCTTTGAAAAATTAAAAACCACCACCAACATGCACTACCCATCAAAATTAAAAACCACCACCACCAAAAAGGTAGAGGAAGCACGGTAAGGATGTCAATGTACGAAGAAGCCACCACATGGGTGAGAAGCTCAGCAAAGAAACTGAGGTTTAGGGGAGAAAAAAAAACCTTCAATCTGAAATTTTAGAAATGAAAGAACTCAGTGAAGAACCAGTGAAATGGCTCTGTGGGTAAAGGCAGTGGCTACTAGCCTGACGACCCAAGTGTGGTTTATGGGACTCACATGGTGGAAAGCAAGGACTGGCGTCTACAAGCCGTCTTCGGACCTTCCAGACCCCACACGCACAAGTCCACCCTGACTTGGGCCCTCCCCACCAGAAAATAAACAAATTAATGTGATTTTTAAAAAGCTGAATAAAGCAAACAAAAGCTAGAGTGGAGAACACTCAGTGTGATGGCAGAGATGGGGGAGCATTGTCAAATGTCTGAGGCCAGCTTGTTCTATGGAGTAAGTTCTAGGTCAGCCTGGTCCCTATTGTGAGACCCTGTCTCAAGAAAACAAACAACAATAACAAAACAAAACACAGAAAATGTCACCAAATCAAAAAGAAGAGTACCAAGGAAAATGTTGAGGAAATGCTATATTTTAAGAGCAGTAAAGAAAAAAGTCAGTAACTCAAGCTTGACCACATTTTTATTTATTTTGCCTTTTTTTCCCGCCCCCCCCCCCACCACTCAAAACAGGGTCTTACTATGTAGCTCTAGCTGTCCTGGAACTCGATGTGTAGACAAGTTGAACTTGAACTCACAGAGATTCCACCTGCCTCTGCCTCCCAAATGCTGGGATTAAAGGCATCTGCCACTATGCCTTTTTTTTTTTTTTTTTTTTTTTGAGATGGGCTCAAGTAGCCCAGATTGGCCTTCAACCCAGTGTGTGTCTAGGGATGACTTTGAATACCTTGGGAAACCTCCACTGTCAGGGATTTTGGTCACAATGATAGAAAAGTAATCAATATATTGCAGATTATTATTATTACTGTTGTTAGACTGATGTTTAACAGTGTCCATGTGTGTGGTGTGAGAGGTATGTGTACATGAACACAGGCGCCTGTGATGGTCAGAAGACTTGGTCCGAGCTCCCAAAGGTGGAGCTGTAGGTGGTTGTGAACCACCAGATGTGGATGTTGGAAATCAAACTCAGGACCTCTGTAAGAGAGTATGAGCTCTTGACCACTGATCCGTCTCTCTAGTCATTGTTATTACTATTAAGATTGGTGACATGGGTCTGGAGACATGGTTCAGCAGTTAAGATCACTTTCTGCTTTTGCAGAAATATGAGTTCTGTTCCCAGAACTCATGTGGCAGTTCACAGCCATTAGGAACTCTAGTTCCAAGTGTTCAGACACCCTCTGCTGGCTTCCAAAAGCATTCAGGCATCAGGCATGCATGTGGGACACAAACATACAAGCAGGCAAACACTCTTATATGTAATATAAGGCAGACAGATCTCTATGAGTTCAAGGCCAGCCTAGTCTATATACATCAAGTATATACCAGCCAGGTCTGCACAGTGAGACTATCTCAAATGTTGCATTTTTTTATTCATTATGTGCATATGTGTATATCTGTATGTGAGTTTGTGCTGGTGAGTCCAGTGTTCATGCTGGGCAGAAGAGGATGTTAGATCCCTGGATCTGGAGTTACAGGCAGTTGTGGTTTATGTGGGTGCTGGGAACAGAATGCAGGTCTTCTGCAAGAGTAGTACATGCTCTTAACCACTGAGCCATCTCTCCAGCCACTGGGAACTCTAACAACTAAAATAATAATAGTGACATTATTTTAAAACTTGTATTTTCCTATCAATTTCTTTATAAGTTACACAGATATTCCATTCATTCAGAATTCAGTATCTGGCAGCCTCACCAAGCAGGGGCTCAGAAATCAGCTGAACAAAAGGAAGCCCCAAGAAGCTTTTGAGATACTTTTATGTGATGGTCCAGATGCACTCAGGAGAAAAGCAGCAGGAAAAATATGGACAAAGTTCATTGTACTCACATGTCCAGAGACAGGAAGTGCAGCACGCCACACCACACAGGGCCTCACCGGAGGGGACTGGGTAGTCTAGAACATGAGGAAAAAGACTTAGACCATGGTCTTTAGTGAGGTTTGTATGGGAAATGTCAGATAGGTAGCGGGACAGTCTGGAGTTGTCCATAAGGGGCTCTAAGATTTAGGGGTAATTCCCTGGTTGCCTGGCATCTGGCCGAGATGACTAAGGAATGATTAAGGGCTGAAGAGACTTGTCTCTTGGGGTGTACAGGCCAGATAGGAGAGGGATGCCCCTGGATTGGTTAACATGCATATCAAATATCCTTACTATTTCTAAGAACTGGCTATCTCCACATGAGGCGGTCTCTTCCCACACCATGGCCTCTTGTGCTGTGTTACAAGTCTGGTCCTTCAACTAGGTTTGGGGGGGGGGAGTTCATAAGGGCACACATGTACACATATGTGCATGTGGAGGTCAAAGGTCAACCTTGAGTGTTGGTTTTCGGGGCTATCCATCTTTTTGTTAAGACAGGGTCTCTCATTGGCCTGAAACTCATCAAGTAGGCTGGACTAACTGGCCAGGGATTCCCAAGGATCCCCATGCCTCCCTCTGCCTCCTCAGGGTTGGAATTACAAGTATGTTCCACTACAACTGGGTCCTGGGAGTCAAACTCGGGCCCTTGTATTTGGAAGCTTCCAAATACTATTTCCTCAACCCAGGCTTGGTTTTTTAAGGATTTAACAATATTATATAGAAAACCATGCACGTGGCTAGAATGCTTCCCACATCTCCAGGAGATGCCATTTGACCTTAGATTAAGCCCTGTTCTAAAAATCTGGGTTGTTTGTTAGTCCATCAGATGGTTAGCAGTCTACAGAACAGCTGCTAGAGGTGAGCGCCAGGTGGCCTGCTCTGAAAGCAATGAAACATAGCTACAAGGGAAGAGATACAAAACCCCCCACAAAAACAACAACACAGACTAGAACCCTACAAAGCATGATAGGATGTGTCTATTTCAAAGGCCAAATGTGGAGGGACATCTCGGCAGCTTCCACCTAATCTCAAGCTTTTCTCCAGGGCTCAAACTGTATCTTTAGAAGCCAGCCAGGTGAATCCTCCAATGGTTACAATGTTATCTCTGTGGGACCTCCTGGAGGCCATCCTCAACCCTGGGGCTGTTTTATCTTTGTGTGTGTGTGCTCATGTGAATGCACATGCCTGCCTCTGCAGAGGCCATCCATCATAGGACTTGTGAGGCATCCCCTCCAGTCACTCTGTATCTTACTCTCTTGGGACAAAGTCTTCCTGAACCTGGAGCTCAGAGGCCAGGAAGCTCCGATGATCTCCCTGTCCACCTTCTCCAGCACTAGGGTTGCAGGTGGTCATGCCCCGCTTTTTACAGCTGCTGGGAATTTTAACTAAGATCCCTAGAGTTATAAGGTATTCTGGTTTGATTTTTGTTGCTATAATAAAACACTGGCCAACAACAACCCTGAGAAAAAAGGTTTTATTTGATTTTTCCATTCCAGATCACAGTCCATCACTGAGGGAAGTTGGTTGGGAACTCATGGAGGGGTGCTGCTTACTGACTTGCTCCCATGGTCTGCTTACTTCTTTATTTAGTGTCCAGGGCGACACTGTCCATAGTGGGCTAAATCCTTGAACATTAATAATAACAATTATTATATATGTATATAACACACACACACACACACACACAGAGACTTGTCTACAGGCCATAATAATGGAGGCATTTTCTCAATCCAAGATCCCTTTTTCCAAGTGATGCTAACTTGTTGACAAAACAAATTAAAGCGTGTAGCAAGGGCTCTAACCCACTAAGCCATTCCCCTCTCCCCTGCCTACAGGGTCTCATGTAATCCAAGCTGGCTTCAAACTCAAGATGTAGCTGAGCATGACCTTAAACTTAAGATTGTCTTGCTTCTGTCCCCCAATAGGACGGATCACAGGCCTATACTAGCACACCCAGCTTCTCACTGGCACTTCTCAGACATGTGATGTTCCCCTTTTGCTGGCTCCTCTCCCTCCCGCCCTCAGCTCCTGTCTTCAGGAGACCCACAGACTAAAGCTCCTTAGCCCTGTCTGGTTACAGTGCTACATAAACAAGAAGCCCTGTTAGCCTTGGGAGGCAGGAACCCTTGGAAACAGACTCCTTTACTAATACACTTTTAAGACATCATTTTAATTACAGGTAAAAATGAATGGTGTGGGGGCTGGAGAGATGGCTCAGCGGTTAAGAGCACTGACTGTTCTTCTAAAGGACCTGAGTTCAATTCCCAGCATCCACATGGCAGCTAACAACTGTCTGTCATTCCAAGATCTGGCACCCTTACACAGTTATAAAATAAAATAAAATAAATGAGTGGAGTGAACTGAGCATGCCTGGAGGCATTCTTGTCTGCTCAACAACCTTATGAAAATTATACTGAGTTTTTAGAATCCCAGGTGCTTTGAAAGTTATCATTTCTTTGTTAGTTTGGGAGGTTTTGTTGCTGTTGTTTGTTTTGTTTTTTGTTGTTGGGTCTCAGAATAAAGCCTACCTTCCTTCTGTTTCAGTCTCTTAAGTACTAGGGTAACAGGCAAGAGCCACTTTGTAGGGTTTTTAGAGCTTGGCTTCTTGTGTCTTAAAGTTGAAGTAAATTTGATGCAAATGTAAAGCATACATTTTCAGTTTATCTCAGGTCCTACAAATTATGCAATTGGTTCAGGATTCAAGGTGTCCTCTTTTATTTTGTCTTTACTTGAATATGTTTATTTATGTATACTGGGGAGTCAGAAGACAATTTGCAGGTCCTGGGGATCCAACTCAGGCTGGCAGGTGCTGAGCCCCAGGTGTCTCTTCTTTTTTAGATGAGGGGAATAATTTGCCAGTTGAAAGTATAATCCCAACACAGGCAACAAGCCTAAGTGACTAAGAGCTTGTTAAAAATGCAAAGTGGCTGAGCATTACTGAGTACTCCTTTAATCCCAGCACTTGGGAAGCAAAGACAGGAGTATCTCTGTGAATTCCAGGCCAGCCTGGTCTACATCTACATAATGAGTTCCTGGTCAGCTGGGACTGTACAGTTAGGCCCTTCCTGCACACACACACACACAAAAATGCAGAGTCCTGGGGCTAGAAAGATGGCTCAACCTCTGCTTCAATGATCTTTCATAAATAACTTTTTTAATTTTATGTGAATTGGTGTTTTGCCTGCATATGTAACTGTGTAAGGGTATCAGATCTTAGAATTACAGACAGTTGTTAGCTGCCATGTCAGTGCTCTTAACTGCTGAGCCATCATCTCTCCAGCCCCCCATAAATAATTTTTTAAATGCAAATTTAGAGCAGAAGTGACCACTCAGTGTTTAAGAGCAACTTGGCTGATGAAGTCCATGGTCCATGCTCCTGCTGGAAATCATGTGAGAGTTCATGATTCATGCTGCAGCTGGCTGTTATGGACAGGAAAGCGTCTTCTGAAGTGGTATCAATGACCATCGACTCATAATTGAGAATGAGAGACATTGGAGGCTCCGGTGGCAACCTCTTCCCTCTACACACACACACAACTAAATAGTCCAGACAGGAAGTCATTGAAGAGAGTCCTTTAAAATTGCAATAAAGTAGCTGAAGTGTAGCTCTTTACAGTTGATGGCTTCTGGCAGAGGTGGGGAAGAACTCAGTTATCTTTAAGGGACTGTGTTGGTTTTGTGTGTGAGAACAGACACACACCACCAGATGCCACACAAGGGTTACCAAGCGGGTATGGGGGGGGGAAGGGGGAAGGAAAATGAGATCAAAAGACTGTCCTTCACATGCTGCCTCCTTTTAAGAGTCCAGGTGGGGGCTTCCTGGAGGAGTCAGCTAATATGAACAAACAGCAAAGAGACGGTGATCACAGGAAGTAGACATGTGAACTAAAGTAAATTTAGTTCCTGACAGCTTTATACAGTAAATTTTAAGGAGGAATCAAACAAGATCCTCAATGGAATGGATAGAAATCAGGTAAAACTCACTTTAATTTAAAAACACACACACACACACACACACACAAACTTTAAAACTGCATTCCTATCCAGAGTGGAGTCAGAGATAGACTCTATGCCCTGCCTGGCTGGGCCCCATCTCCAGGGTGAACTGCATCATCAGACAAGGACTGAGGGCTTTGGAAACTCAGTCCCCTGTCCAGAGCGGAGTCAAAGATGGAACAGACCCCTTGCTCAGAGCAGACAGGAGACACACAAGCCCTCTAGTCACAACTGACTAGGAGCTGACTAATTGTGAACCACTGAAGCCATGGGCAGATGCCAGTGCAAGAATATATATAGCAATATAAAGAACAATAAGACAATATCAGAAGAAACTGATGATTCTACAACCACAAGACCTGAACAGAGCAATGAAGAGGAAACAGAAGTAAACAACAGCAAAAGCACCTTTATGAAGATTATTGAAGCCTTCAAAGAAGATATTAAAAAAATTCCCTTAAAGAAATAGAAAAAAATACAAACAAAAAATTGGAAGAGATGAACAAAACCTGGAAAGAAAACCAAGAAAAGGTAAACCAAAAAATGGAAGAAACATTCCAGGAATTAAAAGTGAAATAGAAGCAATAAAAAAAAGGCACAAAATGAGGCAAAGGTAGAAGTAGAAATCCTAAAGAAAAGAGCTGGAACTACAGATACAAGCATAACCAACAGAATCCAAGAGATGAAACAGAAAATCTTTGGAGTGGAAGACTCAATAGCAGAAATAAATATATCAGTCAAAGAAAACAGGAAAACCAAGAAAGCCATAACATAAAACATTCAGGAAATTTGGGACACCATGAAAAGACCTAACCTGAGAATAATAGGAATAGAAGAAGAAGAAGAATACCAACTCAAAGGCACAGATAATGTATTCAATATAATCATAGAAGAAAACTTTTCCAACCTAAAGAAGGAAATGCCTATAAAGATACAAGATATAAGAAGTTTACAGAACACCAAATAGATTTGACCCCCAAAAAGTCCACTTGCCACATAATAATCAAGCCACAAATCATAAAGAACAAAGAAAAAATTTTAAGAGCTGCAAAAGAAAAGGGCCAACTTAACTATTAAGGCAGACCCATCAGAATCACACCTGACTATTCAATGGAAACAAGGAAAGCAAGAAGGTCTTGGTCAGAAGTTATACAGACACTAAAAGAGCATGGCTGCCAACCTAGACTACTATTCCCAACAAAACTATCAATCACCATAGATGGAGTAAACAAGATATTTCATGACAAAGTCAGACTTAAACAATATCTATCTACAAATCCGGCCCTTCAGAAAGCATTAGAGGAAAAACTCCAACCTAAGGATCCCAGATACACCCATGAAACCACAAACAATTAAAAACCCCACAGAAGAAAAACCCAGAGAAACAAAATACATACAAGCCACCACCATAATAACAGGAAATATCAGTCAGTGGTCACTAATATCCCTTAATATCAATGGACTCAATTAACCTATAAAAATACTAACTAGTTAGTATAACATACTAACATTATGGATACAAAAACAGAAGCCATCCTTCTGCTGCATACAAGAAACCCACCTCAACCTTAAAGACAGACACAGGATCAGAGTAAAGGGTTGGGAAAAGACTTTCCAATCAAATGGCCCTAGAAACAAGGTGGTGTAGCCATCCTAATATCTAACAAAGTAGACTTCAAACTAAAAGCAATTAAAAGAGACCAGGATGGACATTACTTATTCATCTCAGGAAAAATTGATCAAGATGAGATTTCAATCCTGAATATTTGTGCCCCTAATATAAGGGCACCTATCTATGTAAAAAAAAAAAAAAAAAAATTACTAAAGCTCAAATCCCACATCAACTCTCACACCCTAATAGTGGGAGACTTCAATACCCCACTTTCACCCTTGGATAGGTCAACCAGACAGAGACTCAACAGAGAAATAAGGAGTTCAACAGAGGTTATGATGCAAATGTATTTAATTGATATTTACAGAAGCTTCCACCCAAATGCAAAGGAATATACATATTTCTCAGCACCACATAAAACTTTCTCTAAAATCGACCACATAATTGGTCATAAAGCAAATATCAATAAATACAAAAAATGGAAATAATCCTTTGTATCATATTAAACCACAATGGCCTAAAGTTAGAGTTCAACAACATCAAAAAAAAAAAAAATCACAGAAAGCCTACCAACTCATGGAAGCTAAACATCACTCAGCTGAACTACCACTGGGTCAAGGAAGAAATTAAGAAAAAAATCAAAATCTTCCTAGAATTTAATGAAAATGAATCCACATTGTACCCAAAATTGTGGGACACCATGAAAGCAGTCTTGAGAGGAAAATTCATAGCACTAGATGCCTATATGAAAAACCTAGAGAAATCCCACACAAGAGAACTATCAGCACAGCTGAAAGCCTTAAAACAATTAGAAGCAAAGTCACCTAGAAGGAGTAGATGGCAGGAAATAATCAAACTTAGAGCTGAAATCAATACAATTGAAACAAAAAGAACAATACAAAGAATCAATGAATCAAAGAGTTGGTTCTTTGAGAAAGTCAACAAGATAGATAAACCTTTATCCAAACTAACCAAAAAGCAGAGAGTATCCAAATTAACAAAATCAGAAATAAAAAGGGGGACATAACAATAGACCCTCAGGAAATCCAGAGAATTATCAGGTCATACTTTGAAAATCTATACTCCACAAAAATGGAAAACCTAGAAGAAATAGACAGTTTCTTGGACAGGTACTATTTACCAAAATTAAATCAATATCAGGTTAAATATCTAAACAGACCTATAACCCTAAAGGAAATTGAAGCTGTCATTAAAAGCCTTCCAAGTAAAAAAAAAGTCCAGGTCCAGATGGTTTCAGTACAGAAGTCTACCAGACACTCAAAGAAGAACTATTACCAATACTCTTCAAACTTTCACACAGTAGAAACTGAAGGAATATTGCCAAACTCGTTTTATAAGGTCACAATTACCCTAATACCCAAGCCACTCAAAGACACAACAAAGAAGGAGAGTTACAGACCAATTTCCCTCATGAATATTGATGCTAAAATTCTCAATAAAATTCTGGCAAACCGTATTCAACAACATATAAAAAGTAACATCCATCACAATAAAGTAGGCTTCATCCCAGAAATGCAGGGATGGTTCAACGTACGAAAAACTGTAAATGTCATCCATCATATAAACAAACTGAAGGAAAAAACCACATGATCATATCCTTAGATGCTGAAAAAGCCTTTGACAACATCCAATACTCCTTTATGATAAAAGTCCTGGAGAGATCAGGAATACAGGGAAAATATCTTAATATAATAAAGGCGATTTACAAGAAGCCGACAGCCAGCATCAAACTTGATGGAGAAAAACTCAAAGCAATCTCACTAAAATCAGGAACTAGACAAGGATGTCCTCTCTCCCCTTATCTATTCAATATAGGTCTCGAAGATTTAGCTAAAGCAATAAGAGAACTAAAGGAGACTAAGGGCATACAAATTGGAAAAGAAGAAGTGAAACTATCTCTTTGTGCAGATGATATGATTGCATACATAAGTGACCCACAAAATTCTTCCAAGGAACTTCTATGGCTGATAAACACCTTCAGTAATGTAGCAGGATACAAGATTAACTCAAAGAAATCAGTAGCCCTCCTATACACTAAAGATAAAAGGGCTGAAAAAGAAATAAGGGAAACATCACCCTTTATAATAGCTGCAAATAGCATTAAATACCTTGGAGTAACAATAACCAAAGAAGTAACAGATACATTTGACAAAAGCTTTAAATCACTGAAGAAGGAGATTGGAGAGGATATCAGAGAAGGGAAAGATCTCCCATGTTCCTGGATAGGTAGGATCAACATAGTAAAAATGGCAATTCTACCAAAAGCAATCTACAGATTCAACACACTTCCCATCAAAATCTCAACACAATTTTTTACAGACCTTGAAAGAACAGTACTCAATTTCATTTGGAATAACAGGAAAGCCAAGATTACCAAAACAATTTTGCTCAACAAAAGAACCTCAGGAGGCAACACCATCCCCAACTTCAAGTTATATTATAGAGCTACAGTAATAAAAACAGCCTGGTACTGGCATAAAAGCAGACTTGTGTATCAATGGAATTGAATTGAAGATCCTGACATAAACCCAAAAACCTGTGAACACCTGATTTTTGACAAAGAGGCCCAAAATACTCAGTGGAAAAAAGATAGTATCTTTAACAAATGGTATTGACATAGCTGGGTGGTAGTGTGTAGAAAAATGCAAATAGATCTTAGCCTATAGCCCTGCACAAAACTCAAATCCAAGTGGATCAAAGACCTCAACATAAACTCGGCCACACTGAACCTGATAGAAAAGAAAGTGGGAAATATCCTCCAACACATTGGCACAGGCAACCACTTCCTAAATATAACACTAGTAGCACAGACACTAAGAACAGCAATCAATAAGTGGGACCTCCTGAAACTGAGAAGCTTCTGTAAAGCCAAGGACACAGTCAATAAGACAAAACAACAGCCTACAGAATGGGAAAAGATTTTCACCAAACCTACAGGTGACAGAGGACTATATCTAAAATATATAGAGAACTAAAAAGGGAATTCTCAGCAGAAGAATTACAAATGACTGGAAAGCACTTGAAAAAGTGCTTGATATCTTTAGTCATCAGAGAAATGCAAATCAAAACAACTTTGAGATATCACCTGACACCTGTCAGATTGGCTAAGATAAAAGACACAGATGACCACCTATGCTGGAGAGTTTGCAGAGCAAGGGCAACACTCCTCCATTGTTGGTGGGAGTGTAAGCTGGTTCAGCCACTCTGGAATGCAGTATGGTAATTTCTCAGAAAACTGGGAATCAATCTCCCCAAGGATCCAGCAATACAACTATTGTGCATATACGCTAAAGATGCACATTCACACTCTAAAGGCATTAGCTCAACTATGTTCATAGCAGCATTATTTGTAATAGTAAGAACCTGGAAACAACCTAGATGCCCCTCAACTGAAGAATGGATTAACAAATTGTGGTACATCTACACAATGGAGTACTACACAGCAGTAAGAAAAAAATGATATCCAAAAATTTGCTGTTAAATGGATGGATTTGGAGAATATCCTCCTGAACGAGTTTTCACAAACTCAGAAAGATAAACAGGGGATGTACTCACTCATTAGTGGACTTTAAACAAACAAACAAAAAAAGCTAAGCATGTCCAAGCTGCAAACCACATCCACTGAAGATGGTATCTGAAACACCTTGGACTAGCACCTTGGAGCCCATTTCCTCCAGAGGAACACCTGACTCAATCTTGATGTGGAGGTGAGGAAAGCAGATCTGCCTGTAGCAGATGTTGAACTAAGCTACCTTTACACCTTGGGACCTTCTGCCCTTGCTGGGGAAGAGATAAAGTGATGGGGAGAAGAGTGAATGACTGGGAGGGGCAGGAGGAGGAAGGGAGCCTGAACAAGGGGATACATGGATAAAAAATATGACTTTTTCATAATAATAATAATTAAAAAAAGAGAGAGCAGGTGGGCAAAGATTTACATAGCCATGCCTAGGGGTGTGCACTCTGTATGGCATGCTATGCTTTGGTGTCATGTTGGATTCACCAAGCAGCTGTTCCATGCTAGGAATCCTTACATCTCATCCTTAAGTTTACTATAAAAAAAAAAAAAAAGCTGGGTTTATGGGGGGGATGAATTGAAATGGAACAGGGTCGATGGATCTCTTAAGACTGCTTCAAGTTGTCTTAAGGGTGAAATTTGTCCTTTTGGAAAATGAGAGCTATATTCTCTGGCGGTCAGTCTGTTGGTTTTGTGGTTCATTTCCTGCAGTTCAGATGAGTTTAAGGCATGGGATGATGAATTTTGACTTTCTAGATCTCAGAAAAAAACTGTTAGTAAGAGAACCTTGGGAAGTGACAGATTAAGAGGAAAAAGAGAGAGAAAGAAGGTTTGAAATTGGGACATGTGTAACCTTAGGCTAGGCTTTGTCTGTCCTTTAAATAAACCTTGAGGCAGCTGGTTTGTGATCTTTTTCCTTCTAGGGAACTCCAGTGTCTAGTGACTGCACAATAAAGTTTGTGAATCCTTGCTAAATTTGGGAATGGGAAGAGGTTAAAATGGCTTCTGGTTTCTTTCCTTTGGTCCTGGGGGGTGGGAGAAACGGTCTGTTTTACCTGTATTGGCTCTAAAAATGGCTTCTGGTTTTCTTCTCTAGTCCTCAGTGGGTGGTGGTCAACCTGTTTTATGGTGGCAAGATGGCTTCTGGGTTTTTTCCATTCTCCAGAAGCAGCAGCTGGAGGGTTAGTCTGCGGGAGAGAGGAAGAGCAAGCCTAAATACCTTGGAGCTTTTTTGCTGGTAACCATCTAGACTTCGGCTCTGAGAAGCAGGCTGGAATGAAATACTCAGAGACGGGGAATCTTAGAGAAATGTGTCTAACAACACAGGGATCCTGGATGTCCTACACTTGGGGGTCCACCTGGGAGGTTGGTGGAAGGAATGGGGGGGCTAGAGTTGACCGACTGAGCAGATAGCAAGAGAAACAAGGAAGAGGCTAGAGCGGCAGGTGGAGTCTGGATTCAGGCAAAATGTGATGACTAAAAGAAATGAAAGCTTCTACTTTAGCTAAAAAATCCCTTCCCCATTAGGGATATGGGGCAGGTTGGCATGATCAAAAATCAGTAGGAGATAGGAATATTTCTAAAAAGCATTTAAGTGGTGGTGGCTGATGAAGCTGGAATTGTTTGTTTCCCACCCTGACAATGGAGGTTAGAAAGAGAGGTAGAACCCCAAAACTCCTGCAGGAGTATGTGGTGCCTGGTGTCCATGAGAAAGGAGATGGACTGCCCTGATACCATATGACTAACCTGAGGCTCCCTTTCTGTGATGACAGTGGTCTGGTTAGGGAAGCCCTGGCAGCATCAATCGCCCATAGCCAGGCCTAGGAGATCAAATGGGGAGTGGTCCCTGTGTAATGTCCCCCTGCCACGTCGGGCTTGGGAACACTCACTTAGACCAGCATTTCCCTTGATGGCACCCAGAGCAAGGCCTGAACAGCCTCCGAGAGGCAGCAAGTATCTTCAGAGGCCTTCTAGTGAGTCATAGTCTGGTTCTGTTCCATGAGATCCTAATCTGGGATATGCAGGAGGTTCAATATAACCCTAATATTCTCCTGTCTGGGTCAAATAGTGAAATGTTATCTGCTTGCCTGGTTCTGATTGGTTGGAAAATTTTGTCTGTCTTGTGTGTGTGTATGGATCTGTGTTTCTGGTGTGTGCATAAGTTTTGTTGCAAACATGGGAATCCAGACTGATATGGGTCAGACTCAGTTGAATGTATAGTGACCAGCACATGTTTTATTTCTGACTAGCCTTCTTTGAGTATGTGAGCTTTCTGGTTCTGTATTTCTGAGTTATATTTTTGCTGTCTCTGTTGCCACCAGCCACTAGCCAACACTAGCATGCCTGCTTTTATTGCAAGGGGTCAAACTTTATCTCTGAGCTTCTTTTGGCCACTGGATTCAGGTTAGCAGGGTGTGGATAATATTAAAGTTGTTTTATGCTGTTATACTTTATTGGAAATCTGGCTCTGGAGTTGGGTTATGGGTCTCCCCTCTCTAGATCCAGGCATATTTAAAATTTTCCTCTATGTTCTGTGTTAAGGGATCCACCGGATATGGTGACAGGGAGAAGAAAGCAAAGTAGAACAACCAAAAAAGTTAAATTTGACTCATGTGAACATTCTGTACCTCAAGATTTATAAGTTTGTTGAGTATGGTTAAAAATCTATTTATGATTGTGAGCCAAGCCTTTAACGGATGAGCCTCAAGGGCAGGGTTCAGACTGTATTTCTGTGCATGGACCGGCACCTTGGAGCCCATTCCCTCCAGAGGAACACCTAACCCAGTCTTGATATTAGGATGAGGAAATAGAACTTGCCTGGAGTGGATGCTGAGCTGATCCACCTTGGGACCTCTTGCCCTTTCTGGGGAGGGGATGGAGGGAGGGGGAGGGAGGCTGAAGATTGATGGGGAGGGATCAGGAATTGGAACAAGGGGATACATGGATAAGAAAATGAGACTTTATTCTATAAAACAAAAAAGAAAAACAGAGAATCCATAGCTATCTAACAACAAATATAAATAATTTAAATAATAAAAATATATTTTTTATTATTTTTAATATCCCATATTGGTATTATTTTTAAATATTTTCTTTTTAAAAATTATTTATTTATTTATCATGTATACAGTGTACAGAAGAGAGTACCAGATGTTATTCTAGATGGTTGTGAACCACCATGTGGTTGCTGGGAATTGAACTCAGGATCTCTGGAAGAACAGTCAATGTTCTTAACCTCTGAGCTATCTCTCCAGCCCCTAAATATTTTCTTTAAATGCATTATGTTTTTTCATAATTTGTTTCCATTCTTCAATCTTTCTAGGTCTTTGTGAGTTTTATTCCTTTTCTCTCAAGTGATGTTGATGATTGATTTTTGTGTAGAGCAATGTCTCCTGTAATTGAGAATTGCCTTGAACACCAAATTTTGCCTCTGCTGCCCATTGCTGGGAAGACAGTTCTGCAATTCTTTCTAGTCTGGGCTTTGATTGGTCAGTGAGAAAAAAAATAGACCAGTTAATGTGTGACCTCCAATCTCTCTGGCTTTTACTGGAGACTTTTAAATAAAGAGGAATCTGTGCAAAAATTGAGTTAATTGTCCAACTTGTAGAAAGACAGTCATTGGATCCTCTTTAAGTCATACATGACTTGAATGCTTCTAACTTTCTGCTACCAAAAGCTGTAATGGGGTGTTAAGTAAAGTTTAGTTCTATGGAATAAAAAATATTTCTGTGATCCACAAATTTCTCAGATCACCTGGTGTTTTGCAGGTAGATAAGGCAGAGTCCACATCTTGTGGCATAATCTATGTGGCAGGAAGTATAGTTTAAATTATTCTGTTATTTTGGGACTGAACATCAGTAGGGTTGGGTTTACCTGAATTCACAAGGAGGCATAAGAGACTGCAGATTCATAGCAAGAGATTACCTTCATCTGTTTTTTTTTTTAATTCTCTTTGTTCTTAAACAAACATTGCACACATTCTTGATTCTTATAGCTTGTGCTAAGTATATAAGTCATATTAAGCCAATTTGTGTACAAAATTTTTCATAATCCCATTGATTTCTCTGAATGTTTTCATTCAGAATAAAAGTAAGATTTTTAATAAAAAAAAATCTATAAAATCTGTGGGGAAAGTTAACTTAAAACTCATAACATTAGGTTGATAGTTAAAAATGTATGCATAAGTAATCTTAAAGGAACCATGTGATGTGACTCCATCTTGGGTTAAAATAACATATGGCTTGTTATCATCTTAGCCATTATAGCTGGCAGCCATCTTTGTTAGGGTTGAAGAAGACAGATGTCATGTGACTTCACTATCATCTCAATTAAAGATAACTGTTGGTTTCAAGCGTGAAAAGAGACACACACACTCCCGCACTACCAAGGCCACATGAGGGTTTATTTAAGAGAGTTCCCAGGCGAGTACAGAAACAAAAGCATGACAGAAGGAGATAAGAAGAGAGAGACCAAAACATGGCATCTCTTTTTAAGAGAAGGGGTGTGCATGGGTTTACTTAGTCACGTTTAGGGTGTGCATCCATATGCGTCCAGGGAGGCAGTGCCCAGTGCCTCACGGGCTTAGGCAGCCATGCCCAGGGGCGTGCCTCCATATGAGGTGCATCCCACCAGAGCCATGTTGGCTCAACCACATGGAGTGCCAGGAATACTTACAATAACCATATGGCATAGGCCAACCAAGAAGGCAACAACAGGTTTCCATGACATTTTGGAGTATAATGGACTTTTGTATGATCATTGCTATTCTGAAAACAAGGTTTATGAAAGATAGAAATTAAAAACAATTCTTGTTTAACGAGTTACTAAAGCTGTACCTCCATGTTCTCATATACAAGAACATACCTTGCTTTGGCAGCCAAACTTTGTAACATAAGAGTCACCCAAACTGGGTAGTGGTGGCGTATACCTTTAATCTCAGCACTTGGGAGGCAGAGGCAGGTGGATCTCTGTGAGTTCCAGGTCATTCTGGTCTACAGAGCAAGTGCCAGGACAGCCAGGACTGTTACATAGAGAAACTCTGTCTCCAAAAACCAAAGGAACAAAAGTCCTCCAGATGATTTTAAACACAGGAAAAGGTCATTGAGAACAGCTGAGGGTACCAGTGTGTGACAGGGCTGGCATTCCTAAAGAGAGCCCAGAAGTATCCTCACAGTTTTAGAGATGCTGGTGCCATATGATAGTCACTAGAAACACCAACAGCAATAAAATGAGGCTGGCTAGGACTTAGAAGGCAGGTTGTGTATGCAACTGAGAGTGGAACCAGAGAGGTAGCCCAAGCCTCTTGGGAAAATCAAAAGAATTATGGATGAATTTCAGATGTTAAGCACAGAATTGTTTGTATTGTGGGAGTTTAGTCTTTCCTTGTCCAGATTATGGCGTGTCCTGTCTTTTTCCTCTTGAAATAAAATAGATATTATTACTTTTTGATATTGCAGAAACACACAGTTGAGAGGTTTTAAACTTTTTTAAGAGAAAATTTTAGGGTTTTACAGAAAATTTAAATTTTAAAAAATTGATTGTTTTAAAGAAACAGCTTTTAAAATACTTAAATTTATAAAACTATGGGATATCTTAAGTTTATAAAATATTTCATATTATTAATATGTGATCTTAAAATAAACAAATAAAAGGCTAGGGGCACAACCATGTGTTGTAAAATATTTCTGGACCTGTTTGGGCCAGAAGTTCGGACCTTGCCTGCAGCGACTTTTTCCCCCAAAGAAATGAATCAGACGCTTATATTAATTTCATATTGTTTGGCCTATGTTTCAGGCACGTTGCTAGCTAGCTCTTTCATCTTAATTCAACCTATTTCTAGTAATCTATCTGCCACGTGGCCCAGCTCATGGCTCGCCTGGATTCCTTACATGGCTCTTCTTTGAGGGTCGGTTGGAGACTGACTGACTCCACCCTCCTTCTACCTGTCTCTTCTCTGATTCCTGCGCCTACTTCTACAGTGCTCCACATAGGCCAAAACAGCTCCTTTATTTACAGAGAACAGTCCCCCCACAGCTATGAGCATCAAATATTAAACACCAGAAATTGGGATATTCCAGTCTTATGATGCAGCAAGACCTAAGTGTAATATGAAGTTTCTGGCCCAGCCTAGTTCCAAAGTCCAGACCTGCCTGCCACTGCTTAGGCCCTCCAAAATGATTCAGACACTTATATTAATTACATTCTGCTTGGCTTATGGCTCAGGCATATTGCTAGCTAGCTCCAGCATCTTAATTCAATCCATTTCCATTAATCTGTCTTGCCACATGACCCGTGGCTTACCTATTTTTTTACATCATGCTTCTTGGGTGGCAGAATGGCATCTCTCTTGACTCTGCCCTCCTTCCCCTATCTATGCTCTAATTTCTCCACCTACTTCTACGATGCCTGCCACAGACCAAGACAGTTCCTTTACTAATGAATGATATTCACAGCATACATAAAGACATTCCACATTGCTTCCCCTTTTCTGTCTAATCAAAAAGGAAGGTTTCAATTTCAACATAGAAAAATTACATATAACAAACAACTGTCAAGCAAGAATTATAGTTACAATGTCTAGTCTTTTATATTTAGCAAAATTAAAGAAAATATTTTATAATCAACTTTATCCTTGTGAGTCTAAAGTTTCATATCTAACATACCCTTTAAAGTACCTAAGAAAAACTATACTTATAACTATCTAATCTTCAACTACATCAAAGACCACAGAAGGATTTAATATTACCTGAGTAAACAGGAAGTACAAGCAACTTCCAAAATCTAGAAATGACAGAGATAACATCTGGCTGCCTGAACAGTCACCCAAAGTTCCTTTGTAATAGTGGGACATCCATCTTCAGCCTACAGGCTCAGAGTTTCTGGCATACCTTTCAGTGAAGCAGAAAATCTGAAAGACTGCTCTGCCCATTCTGGCATAGTTCATCAGTGGCTTCTCTTTGTGTCCTGAAGGATATCTAGCAGTTTTCTCTGTGAAGCAGGAACCTGAAGGACCATCTTGACTTGTTCTGCCAAAGTTCAGAAGTCACTTTCCTCTGGGTCCTGCATGTCCAGTTTATACAGCATACTATCAGGGCAGTTGAGGCAAGAACAGTCTCTTACCCAGTGGCTAATTTTTGCCACAAACAAAGTAAATTTCATATGGTGTTTCTTCAAAGCCCATCATTCTCTTGAAGTAGATTAGTGCTGCCAGGAGTAGACCTGTCTCACTGTCTAAAAAAGTCTAAGTTCTTCAAATATTTTAAATGCCATATCAGTAGGTCTTTGAAGTGTTTGAAGATTACCTATTTAGTTGAAATATATCTTTGATAATGCAAATAAGATTGCTACACATATATTTACTTTGTGTTCAGCTTTCCCTCTGAATTTTTTTTTCATCCCTGTATATCCTTATTCAAGGTCCCCCCCCTCCCACCACATCAGGTCATTTTTTCTTCTCCACAACTCCCCATACCCTCCCTGTGCAAGGAGCAGACAGTCCTATGGTCCCACTGACCCAATAATGCTTAGATCAGTCTCCACTCCTGGCAAATCCAATTTTGTCCCCCCTCCCTCAAGAGTGAGTCAGTTGTTCCTATAGTTGGAGTGGGATCCGAAGGGTCAGTCCAGGGTGTTTCTGATCCCAAGCTGTTCAGTGGTTGTGGTTTGCAGCTTGGGCATGTTTGGCTTCTTTTCTTGTTTGTTTGTTTGTTTAGAGACCACTAATGAGTGAGTACATCCGCTGCTTATCTTTCTGAGTTTGTGATACCTCACTCAGGAGGATGTTCTCCAAATCCATCCATTTGCCTGCAAATTTTAGTATATCATTTTTTCCTTACTGCTGAGTAGTATTTCATTGTGTAGATGTACCACAGTTGGTTAATCCATTCTTCAGTTGAGGGACATCTAGGACATCAGTAGCCCTTCTATACACTAAAGATAGAAGAGCTGAAAAAGAAATAAGGGAAACATTACCCTTCATAACAGCTGCAAGTAGTATTAAGTACCTTGGAGTAACTATAATCAAAGAAGTAACAGACCTATTTGACAAAAATTTTAAATCACTGAAGAAAGAAATTGAAGAGGATATCAGAAAATGGAAAGCTCTCCCATGTTCCTGGATTGGTAGGATCAACATAGTAAAAATGGCAATTCTGCCAAAGGTAATCTACAGATTCAATGCATTGCCCATAAAATCCCAACACAATATTTTTTGGACCGTGAAAGAACAATACTCATGTGGAATAACAGGAAAGCCACGATTGCCAAAACAATCTTACTCAACAAAAGAACCTCAGAGGGTATCACCATCCCTGACTTCAAGCTATACTATAGAGCTACAGTAATAAAAACAGCCTGGTACTGGCATAAAAACAGACTTGTGGATCAATGGAATAGAATTGAGGATTCAGACATTAACCCAAAAACCTATGAACACCTGATCTTTAACAAAGAGGCCCAAAACATTCAATGTAAAAAAGATAGTATATTTAACAAATGGTGTTGGCATAGCTGGATGGAAGTGTGTAGAAAAATGCAAATAGATCAGAGCCTGTCACCCTGCACAAAACTCAAATCCAAGTGGATCAAAGACCTCAACTTAAACCCAGCCACTTTGAACTTGATAGAAAAGAAAGTGGGAAATACACTTCTACGAATTGGCATAGGCGACCACTTCCTAAATATAACACCAGTAGCACAGACACTAAGACCAACAATCAATAAGTGGGATCTCCTGAAGCTAGGAAGCTTCTGCAAAACCGAGTTTTAATCTTTTGGGGGTCAAAAAACCCTTTCACACCAAGGGGTGTCCTAGGACCATCTGAATGTCAAATGCTTGCATTTCAATTTATAACCATGGCAAAGATGCAGTTGTGAAATAGCAATGAGAGTAACTTTATGGTTCCTTGTCTTTGCTAACTTTCTTTTTTTAATATTTTATTTTTATTTTATGTGAATTGGTGTTTTGCCTGCATGTATGTTGCGCGCAACCTCGCTAGCAAGGAAGCCGCAACACCAGATCCTTCTCTCTGCAGTTTATTCGGGCTTTTTGGAAATCTTCTTATCATTCACTCACTCACTCACTCTCACTCTCAGATGAACAATCCCAGGGCGGGGGGGGGGGGGGGCCTGCTCGTGGCTAAATACCCTCTGGGCCTCCAATCCCAGTAAGCCACATGGACATTGCCTATAGGTCCTAGCGGAAGTAAGCCACCATCCTCGCCTACAGCCAATAAGGAGTTGTTTACTCCCGAGAGCACTCACCATCGGGAAGGTGGAAGGCGGAAACCAGGGCCACCTTTAGGGCACAGTACAACGCAGCTCTCTACACATGTATAACTGTGTAAGGGTGTGAGATCTTGGAATTGCCATGTGGATGCTGGGAATCTGTTAGGGACCGAGAAAGCATCTGGAACAACAGCCCCCTGTTGCCCTAAGCAAACAGCACCTGGAGTCTGGCAAAACTGTCTTCACAAACACTCCCCCGATAACCAAGGAGGTACTTTCAAAGTAGCACAATGGCCAAAGGAACAGCCAGCACCCCCCGCCCCCCCCCACACTGAGACTTTCTGCCCTTGCTGTTGCAAATCCTATCGGCCTCCGACCTTGAGACTCGCCGCTCTTGTTTCTGCAAACTTTTCCCACTCTCTGCAAACTTTTTCTACTCTCTCCCTTCCCCCTGCCCCTGAGGATATATAAACCCTGTATTATCTTCAATAAATGAGACCTTGACACGACTCAGACTGACTCTGTCTTTCTTATGTGCTTGGTTTCCTTTCTCTCTCACCCCCATTGGTATTTTAGGAGGTGCCTCCCCGAGCCTAACGAATAACCGATCCCGCTGGATAGGTCAGGAATCAGGTCCTTTAGAATAGTCAGTGCTCTTAACTACTGAGACATCTCTCTAGCCCTGTCTTTGCTAACTTTCTAAAGCTTTAACTATTTTTGATAAACTGAATCACAAAGGAAGGTGTAATATTCTGTAATGGTGTACTATAAAAAGATAAGAAAATTTCTTAGTCTTTCTGTGGATTGTATTTATGAGTTAAAGTTTTATTTTGAAACTAAAAGGAGCTTCAATTCAGAAAGTGTTGTTTTGTTTTTTGTTTTTAAGGCTCAAACTAACAAAGATAAAGCTGTAAGTCCTAATCTTATAAAAACTACTAAGTTATTGTAAACTGCTAAAGATAATTAAGACATGCAAGTTGTCATGGTCAGTCTCCTCATAAAGAATCAAATTCTTTAATATGTTCAGAACTATACTTGAAGTCATGCTAAGTGCTAATTAATTACAGAAACAAGCTTTATTTAGTCTTTTGTATATATCTTCAATGTTATGTCTAAAGCAAGAAACTAAAAATAAGTGAAGTTTGTTTAGTTCAGATATGTTTAATAAATAATGGTCCTCAAACTCTTCAGAGATCTACTAAATGTGGCATTTAAAGTATTTAATAGAAAAACCTTACTCTGACAGACAGACCCTAGCTCCTAAGGGTGATCCCAAGGCCTCCAACAAAGATGATGAGGCATAGTGACTCCACCTGGACTGTGGTAACACTAACTCCTGGGCAAACTGCTCCAATTATGCCTTGCTCCTCTCTAGGACTCTGCCCAAACTGTAAACAAGCAAGCCACTGAAGAGCTGATTGACCTACTTTGCCTAGACAAAGTAAGGTCAGCTCCTCAAGTTCTTCCTCCACAGGAAAATCTCAGAGAATCTCTCAGACTTGGGCCTGGAGGTCGAAGACTGATAATATTCTGGGACCTCTACCCACAATGAAGCCATTATCACAGGATCCTGGGGTGACCATCAAGGTAATGGGTAAATCTCTGTCATTTTAACTGATACTAGATTATACTTTCTGCTGCAATGTATCCTTCTCAGACCTCTGATGGTATTGACAACTAGGCTAACAATAGCTTTGTCAGTTTAACAACAGCTGGCAACTAGCTCCTTCCCACAAGGCTGCAGCCACCTTATTAGTTTAGGCTTTGCTTTTTCAAGATCTACTAAATCTCCTGCTAAAAAAGTCCTTGTTAACAGGCTTCATATTATAGGATAAACAGGTTTCAGAAGTAACTTTTTGCTGTTCCTTTATTTAAAAGGACTTGCCTTGCAATGATTGTTCTCAGCAACAACTACTGTGCCTCTGGCAAATGATTAGATGAAAAAAAAAAAAAAAAAAAACTGGTTAAAGTCAATGCAAGTTCTGAGGGTCTAAGAAAGTGTTCTAAGGTGTATAAAAGTCTAAGGGTATAAAAGTTTAAGTAAGTTCTGAGGGTCTAAAAATATGATCTAGGGTGCATAAATACAGTCATAAAGGTATAAGAAAATTATTTAAGATATATAAAAATGGGAAAGTTTTAGATTTCTTTCTCCTATGCTATTGTTATAGTAAGACTTCAAAAGTTCAGCATTTTAACATTGATCAATAGAGTTCTGATAAGCTGGCAGAGTATTTACTATTCAGTCACAAGCTCAATATTTTAAATTTCTAAAAGGGTATTTTACTGGGCTAAAATTGTCTCTGTCAAAACTATATATCTAGCTCTTTGGACAAAGGAGAAAAGAATGTTTATGTTTTTAAACCCAAAGCTATAGATTTTGCTGTGACTTGAAAGTGTGAATCTACTCCAGCTGTTTTACAGACACCTGTTAGCTGCTTTTTCTACAATGTAAATTTCAGTACAAATAAATGCTAATATAGCAAAACAAAACCTCTTTATCTCTTTTGTAAACTAAAACATTCATGTAAGCTTCAGGAAGTCAAGGGAATTGTAATACTTGGATCCACTTCTTTCAGCCCAAAGGGACTCCAGATAACTACAGCTTCAGTTTTCTTACCTGCTTATTCCAGAGGATGGGACTCCTCCTCCCCTCCCCCAATCACTAGGACTATGGGCCTGAAGTTCCAAATTTAAGATTTTCCTTTAAGTTCCTAAAATTTAGTTTCTGTTCCTTGTCTATATCTGTCTCAGCAGATTTCCACTTGGCTGACAGACATCATCCAGTTTGCTGGCTCCAAAATGCTACAAATGGCTGTTAAGTCCTGGACTTGCTGAAAGCTGTTGTGGACCAGTCCAGCCTATGTGATTGCTTCCTATCTCTTCCAGCCCTCCTGGGCCCTGACAACGTCTCAATTTCATCAAGAAGTAGTTACAAAAGAGAAACATGTTGTCCTCCACCCACCCTTGTTCCCAACAGGCTGGAATGTTCCTTCGTTTTCTTTTCAAATTCCCTGGCATAGGAGACAAAATAGCTAGTTATGATGCCTATTATCATACCAGCAAAGGTACCTGTTGAAACCAAGTAGGTCCAGATATATTTGTTAGTTGAAATAGTTCTATGATGGGGTACTCAACCTGCTCTATGTAAAACAAAGAGGTTATTATATGGCTTTAAGAGAAAGTTATTGTTTCTATACAAACCATTCAGGAATCGTTAGAAATAGTCTGGAGTCTGGCTATAAAAAACAAACCAATAACAATAACAAAAACTCTGTGATAAAAGGGGACGTGAGATGAAATGACTGGTCCCTGTTCTGATTTCCAAGCTCCTCTTAGATAGTAACTGTGATGTCAGTCATCCCAGGGCCTTTGACTCTTCTGCTTCTGCTCTTAACTGTTGGTTCTTGTATCATTAATGCCTTGACTAGATGATAATTCCATCTGGGTACCATTAAGCTAATAGTTATTAGGTCCCAATATAAACAAATACTCATCACAGAGCCAAGGACTCAATGGGAGAATGTGAGATCCAAAGGTATGCTTTAAGTTTTGATGACTGTGCCTAAGAGTTCTATAAAACAAAATGCCTCTAACCTATAAGTCCCTTATTCAAGGATGGATATTTTCTGAAGTGATGGAGTCTGCTGTTTATGTTTTCACTTTCCTAAACAAGTTTGTTTGACCCAACTGCACCAGATGTGGCTTGATTACATGTAGACAGAAGTATGTAGGCAAGAAATACATTAGGATGTATGCTTGCCCCTAATTGGACCTGATAGGAAGTATGGAAGGTTAATGAGTTTGTCTTTAACAGCCTCTGCAAAATGTGACTGGTTATCAGTTTCTGGGAACTCAGAAATGGACCTGGCCAGAGTCCGTTATCCTGGCCAGTATTTAACTGAAACTTGTATCTTAGGGTTTATATTGCTGTGAAGAGAAATCATGACCACAGCAACTCTTATTTGGAGCTGGCTTACAGTTGCAGAGGTTCTGTCCATTATCCTCATGGTAGGAAGCATGGCATCGTGTAAGCAGACATGGTCTAGAGAAGGAGCTGACTGAGAGTTCTACATCTTGAAGTAGCACAGGAAGTAAGTGAACTGTGTCCCACACTGAGCATAGCATGAGCATATGAGACCTCAAAGCCCAACTCCACAGTGACACACTTCCTCCAACAAGGCCACATCTACCCCCAAAGGTAACACCTTCTAATAGTGCCATTCCCTATAGGCCAAGCGCATTCAAATACATAAGTCTAAGGAGGAGTCCCTACCTATTCAAACCACCACAGATTGTTTCAAATTGGGTTCAAAATTGTGGTAGTAGTTTTATTCTTACCCAGCAGGACTAACACTTGATGTATTTCCTTTTCTTTTTGAGGGGAGAGCCCAAGGGTGGGAGGCTAGACCTGGGAGGAATGGGAAGGAAGTGTGATTGGGGTACATTGTATGAGATTCCCAAATAATCAATAAAAATATTACGTGGGGGAAAGAAAGAGCACTTGGTTGCTCTTACAGAGAACCCAGGTTCAGTTGCCAGCACCCACATCAGAGGGCTCACAACTATGAATAACTTCCGTTTTAGGGAATTTGAAGCCCTCTAGTTTTCCTAGGCATCAGACATGTGCATGGTAGACACATACATAAATATAATATGATAATAAATCAATTTTTAAAAATAATATTCTTTAAAAAATAAATAAAATAAAGCAAAGCCTTGTTTTGCTTTAGGTGGAGTTGGCTATACACTTTACCAAGATCAAACCCGAGCCTGCCGTCTATTGTTCGCTTTTTTCTTTTTTTTGCATTTACTAGAAACATACCCTTACTTGCCTTCGATAAAACTTAACCTTAATTTCTGATCTTCAAACGTGAAGAGAGTGTTATTACCTTCACAAAGCTAGAGGATCTTCAAGTTTAAGAGTAGAGTGGGCAGACATCCTGTGGGGAATCAAGAGCGCCGGCTTTTGGCTTTTGACGTCACACAACTAGTCCAGGCTAGGACTGCTGAGGCTGGCCAAGCAGGTGGAGTGGGTCCAATATTAAGGAGGCACGCACTGTCGGGGCCAGATCCTGCCCCTGCATGATCCGAGGCGTGTGCCTCCTTAAAATTAGTGTCTTCAACTACTAGTTTGCTTTCCAGCTGTGGTGGCCCAGCAGGGGAGTGTGGGTTGTTTTAATTATCCCTGCCTTTCGCCCCAAGTATGTGCGGACTTGCTCTGCAGCCACCAGCCCTGGAAGAGTCGCCCTGGGAGTTTAAGGGACCACAGAGCGGGCAAGATGGCTGTGAATCAGAGTTCAATTTCTTAGCTCTGCTGTTGAGGCTGTCTTCACCCCGTTTTTAATTGCTCCACCTAGCAACAGGCAGCCTCACCCAAAGGTGGGGCTGGCTGTGTAAGGAGCTCCCTAGGACACCCTGCCAGCCTCAGGGTGCAGGCAGAGGGCCTTGCTGGACATTCTGGCAGCCACAAGCCTGTCAGAGCACCAGGGAAGAGCAGAGACCCTGAACCGATGGCTTCTTTGCCCTCCTCTGGGAACTGATCTTCAGCTGGCATTAAAAGCTTCTGCCGGAAACCGAGGTGGGGGGTAGTTAAGGAATTTCCAAGTTTCCCAGGGCCAGCTCACCTTCAGGATTGCCTGCGTTTTACTCTCTCTTCCTGAATAATTTCCATCTAGGTTGTAAGAGAGATTTCTTAGAATGAGGCGTACCTAATCTAGGACTCAGAATCTCCCTTGCTACTTTGCTACAAAGCGCGCGCGCGGGGGGGGGGGGGGGGCACACCTGCCAGCTGCAGTCCAGCAGGAATGTGGCTTTGTGAATGGGCAGCGTCTTTATTCAAAGAGAAAGCTCCCCCGCCCCGCTTTGATGGAGGCAGCCTGGTGTGAGGTGAAGCACTTGGCCTTTGAATCTCACAGCCCAGCCAGAGTCTTTCTTTTGCAGCACACAATCATTTTGTTCTAAGGGATGGGAGCCGGTGGTCCCGGTAAGACCGCTGCAGTTAGGTAGCCTGTAGAATATACGTGACCGGAGCCTAGCAGAGTTGCACACCGGACACCATGGCCACTCTTTCCCCGCCCTGCAAATTCTCAGACCTTCCCAGACCAAGGTTATGCCTCCCCAGTCCCTTTACCCCACACAAAATAAACAAAAGGAAAACCTAATTTCCAGGAATAACAACTAGGAAAGGGAGTGAAGGGAGGGAAATGGGCAAGAGAGGTAAGGAGGGGCCCTTATCTCTCTGCAACAGGTCGGGTCCTGCTTGCTTGCAAGGCTGAGTCATCATCCTGCTCCACCCAGAACCTTACAGTCCCCACTTGAATGGTTCTCTGAAGTCTGAGTTCTCTAGAGGGTAGGCAGAATTGATCCCACTAGCAGGAAGCAGGGAATCTGGGCTCTGGCCTTTGAAGAAGGCTTGCTGAGCATCTAGACTTTAGATTCTAGAGAGAAGCAGTTTCCTGAAGCACCAGGATGAACGGGATCAGCTGGACTGGAGAGGACTGTGGCAATAGCTTCTGACATTCATTGTGTCCAGGCTGATATCTCGGGCAAAGTCTGTGAATTGCTCACAGCACTTCAAACATACATCTGACATAGTGTAAGTCTGTTAATGAATGAAGAACACTCCCTGACTTACAGTGGATTCTATCTCCATAAACCCACTATGAACTGAAATTTTGTTTAACGCTGTGGGATGTCACACAGGATGTGACTGAGTGTTATGGTTGACAATATTGTCCAAATTGAAAGAGTGTTATGGATGAAGATTCATACCTGCAGCACTTGAGAGTCTGAGGCAGCAAGATCTTGGGTTTGAGCCAACCTGGGCTACATAGCATGTCTGAGATCAGTGTGAACTACACAGTGAGATCTTGTCTCAAAAAAAAAAAAATACAAAAGAGGATTACCTCATTAGTCTGGGAAAAGCCAAAAATTTAAAATAAATAAAAAACTGAAATAAATTTCTATATTGGGTTGCTTTTGAACCACTGTAGATTTGAAAAGGAGAAGCCTGCTAAGTTGAGGGCTGGTAAGTATTCTGTAGCAAGGCAACTGAATAGAAACTTGAACAGAGCAGACTTATGAATTAGACAAAATATCTTTTGTTTTTACCTGTTTATTTATTCTTTCTTTTTTGTTGTTGTCTTTTTTTTTTAACTTTATTTATTTATTTATTTGCCTTGGTGTTTGCCTGGAACTGGAACTACAGACAGTTGTTAGCTACCATGTGGGTGCTGGGAATCGAACCCGGGTCCTCCGGAAGAGCAGATGGTGCTCTTAACCGCTGAGCCATCTCTCCAGCCCTCTTTTTTGTTGTTGTGTTTAAGATATGGTTTCTCTGTATAGTCCTGGCTGTCCTGGAACTCACTCTGTAGACCAGCATAGGCTGGTCTTGAACTCAGAGATCTATCTGTTTGCCTCTGTTTTCTGAGTGCTGAGCACTCACCAGCACTGTCCAGATTATTTTTCCTTTCTTATTATGTCACTAAGTGACATTCATCATGTTTACACTTATGACTGACAGGTCTATGAACTGCTCAGAGTTCTTGGTGCTTTGTACTCCTGACATACTCAGTGTGAGTCTCCTGCAATTAATGAGTAAGTGAAATGATGGTGGACAAAGAATGTGGTGAAAAGTCCCAGATTTACAAAGCTATTGTTGTTCTTATTGTAGTGCTGGAGACCAAGCCAGAGCCTGAGCTCTACCTTATAAGTGCTTTTGGGTGCACCATAGGCTCTGGGATGACACGTGTCTCACCCCCCACCTTTCCCTGTGATTGGTACACCTGTCTGGGATTTCCCTGGCCCAGGCTTTTTCCATTTCTCAGTCACTTCCGGGGGTGTTGTATTAGGTTTCCGGCCCGGATTTTCCGGGCCTGGACAGAGGTTTGACCGGCAGTTTGGCAGTATGGCAGTCTGGCAGAAACACTCATAGTCACATAGAGACACACAGATGCTTATGTTAATTTTCTGCTGATCAGTCTAGAGCCCAGGCATATAACTTGCTAAACCTTTAGTCTTAAACTAACCCATCTCTCCTATCCTATTCAGCCATGAGGCTCGGTACCTTTCCTCAGAGGAGTATTTCAACTTCTTTCCTCTACATTTCCTCCTCATGCTTCCGTCACATTCCTATGACATCTGTATCTGCTCTGAGATGTTTTTTTAGCCTGGTAGCCCCGCCCACACTTTCTGTCTGCCTTCAGCTTTTATTAAACCTATAGGCGGGACAAATATGTACAATGACAGGAAACAGTAGCAACATAACATAATCCCACTACAAGAGGGAGTTGCTCTAGGAAGCTGGGGTTCATCCTGACATAGCCTATGCCAAAAATGCTGTATTTGATGCTTGGTGTGGATACAGTAATGCTGGTGTGGCCACAGAACTGCTTGGGGGGAGATCACAGAGTACATGTCTGGAAAAGCAGCTTAGTAACAGGTATGGAAAATTTAGCACATGTCCATAATCCCAGTAGCCAGGAGGCTGAAACAGGAGACTCTTAAGTACAAGACCACTTGGGTTAGACAATGAGACCCTGTCCCTCACAAAAGTAGCAAACACATTAAAAAAAAAAGCACACACACACAAATAGAGGACAGCTAAACCAACCAATATGAAAATGATTAAATATTTTATGTTACGTTGTCATAATAAAATTTTAGGTAACTATTTAAATCATCCTCTTGAATAATTTTAGGGATTTGTTAAGGTGTATGTTGGCTATCTGAAATAAAAAAAGAGAAGTCAGGGTTCAAAGTTTTTGAATGGTGCAGCTTTGCTGAAAGAAGTATCACTGGCTTTGAGATGTGTATAGCTCAGCTCACTTCCGGCTCTCCTTTTCTGCTTTGTGCTTGTCATTAAGGACCAGATCTCCCAGCTTCCTCATTGTTTTGGAACCATAAGCATAAATAAACTCTTTCTTCTATAAGTAACACAGTGGTGGCTTCATTGTTTAGCCCAGGCTGGCCAGCAACTCACCAAATTTCTGCTTCCACCCCCAGAGGGCTAGATTACAGGCGTACATCATCACACTGACCTATAGGAACAGTATTTTTAGATTTATTAATTTATATGTATCAGTATTTTGCTTGCATGTAAAAATGTGTACCATGTGCATGCCTAGTGCTCATGAAAGTCAGAAGTAGGCACTGCATCCTCTGGAACTGGAGTTATGGATGGTTGTGAGCTATCGTGTAGGTTCTGGGAACTGAACCTGAGTCATTCACAGGAGCAACAAATGTCCCTAACAGCTGAGCTGTCTATCTTCTCAGTCTCCAGGAACAGTATTTTAAAGTCCTTTCTGGTTCTGTAGCCACTATTTCTGATGCTGGCCACTCCTGGGAGAGGTGTCTTGTGTTTGCTAAGAGATTGCTGTGTCAGTTTGGATTCTGGACCTGCTTTGCCACTATGTGGATAAAGACTCTAGACAAATTATTTTATTTCTCAGTGTGTGTGTGTGTGTGTGTGTGTGTGTGTGTGTGTGTGTGTGTGTAAAGCACAGTATCTGGATTAGATGGTTTCTAGGGGTAGATGGTCATTCTGACAAGCTCATTAAGCCAACACATATTCACTGTGAATAAGGCTCTACTGTATGTAAACAGGAAATTCTTATCCAAAGACAAAGAAATGACTCTTAATAGTAGAATTCACATCTAGCAGAGGAGTCATCACAAACACCGACCTAACAGCTTTCTCTACACATTAATACATGAGAGGTATTACCTAGCCCTTCAAAACAGAAAGGTGCTTCCTGGACACATTCCTGAGACTGGGGATTCCTTCCTCTGCCTCCTCCCCAAGTCCAAGCTGTGGACTCATTTCTGTCCCCCTCCCTCTGTGGTTAAGCTGGGCTTATGTCATTGTGGTTCTCTGGTGGCACAGTCACCACAGATTGGGGAAGACGGGAGGTGACTCATGCTGAAGATCCAGTGAATCACAAAGGCTGGGCCTGGGCAGGGGCTTCCCTCCAAGGAAGTGCCTTTGCTGTACTAGGGAGAAAGGACCGATCTTTTCCCTTTTAGAGAACTCACTGAGGAACCCATTTTCCAAAGAAAAGGCTCTGTCCTATGGGAGGCATTGGCAGAGAGAGGGTCAGGATCAGACTTTCCCAGGCTCTCCTACCCCGAATTTGAGCCCTGCTTGCAGTTCAGGAGCAAATATACTTAAAAACCCCTGGGGCTGTGAGGCCTTCAGTGAGTTAATGCCTTGAGGGTTCAGTTTCCTGGAAAACACAGTATTTACCTCCTGCAGTTGGAATATTGCAAATGAAACCTGGAGATACTGTTGAAAAGAGAATGAAAACCCTGTTGCCTTTGCATTCAAAACATAGGAACCTTTTGTTTAGTAACAATACCGCGGCCCCTGCCAGGTCTCCTGGCTTTATCTGGAGATGAAGGTGTATGTCTGTTACAGACGCACAGAGCCCAAAATAGGGACAGACCCTAGGGTGGGTTGGGAGCCAGCTTGCAGAGCATTGTCAACAATTCCCTCTTCTAGTCCAGGCAGTATCCTTCCTTCCAGACATCGCAGGGCCTTTCTCCTGCCTAGCTCTGCAAAGTAAAAAAAGGACTATCAGGAATTCTATGCGGATCACTACACGTAGTTTCCTTTTATTTCAGGTGCCAACACGGCGTAGGAGGACGCTGTGTTAATTATCTCAGGATATTTTGTTTACCATCATAGGCATTAATTTTTACTTTAAAATGTTGCATTAAAAATATGACTTAAGGGGGCTGGAGAGATGGCTCAGCGGTTAAGAGCACCGTCTGCTCTTCCAGAGGACCCGGGTTCGATTCCCAGCACCCACATGGCAGCTAACAACTGTCTGTAGTTCCAGTTCCAGGCAAATAAATAAATAAATAAATAAATAAATAAATAAATAAATAAATAAAGTTAAAAAAAATATGACTTAAAGGGATGACTGAATTGTTATGCGCACTCTTTAAACTCACCCCAAACTGCTAAACTCTTTGGCTCTCGGGTTTGCTTTGTTTTTGTTTTTGTTTTCCAGATGAGAATGGTGTGATGTGGAGTGTGTTTTGGCCACCGGAGCCAGTAGATTAAACTCTTGCCTTCCTAGCCCGGGTCCGCTCTATCTACACACACACTCCCTTGCCTCTGTTTCCTTCGCGCTCAGGGATGGCTCACAAGTCTAGACACCCATCCAGGGCCATTTACTTGGGTGATCACCGCGGGTCGTGTCGGGTGGGGCTGGCAGACTGGGCACCTTGCGTGGGAAGGTCAGTGTAGAAGCCCCGACTCAGCCAGACTTCCTGCCCTCCGGCCAGAGGCTCTCGCACAGGATACGCGCCAGGGGGCGTCGCCGGGCGGGAGCGGCTTCCTGGGCGCGGGCGGTGCAGGAGCAGCAGATCGCTGGGACAGCTCACCTGGACCGGCGACATGGAGGACGGTGTGCTTAAGGAGGGCTTCCTCGTGAAGAGGGTGAGTGCGCTCCTGCCTCGCGCACGCGTGGCCGTGGGGACAGCGGGTTGGAGTGGCTGGACGCACGGACGAGGCTGGCTCCCGTTGGCCAGCCGGCCTGGTCGGCAAAGTCGGATCCGGCTTGGTTAGTGCAGTTCGGTGTTGGCTCTCGCGTGAATCTCTTAAAACAACTAACTGGGGCTGAGGACGAGGCCAGGGACAGGACCCATGGTTAGCATGCTCGACCATGGGTTCAGTCCATAGCAACACACACAGCGTGCGTCTTACTGAAAAATAAGAGTTGAGGGGTTGTAGGGTGAAGAGAGTATGGTTGAAAGGTACATTTGGAAAGAAAGAATGGCTTGTAAAGTTGAGTGGCAGAAGGTTAACTGTGGCTACAATTAAAATTGTATTCTGAAACAGCTAAGAGGATTTTGAATGTTTCCAACACCAAGAAACAATAATAGTTTGAGATGATGGATATGCCAGTTACCCTGGTGTGATCATTGCATACCAGGTCTATGACTGACATCACAATGTATGTAACCTATGAATATACACAGTCATGAGTCAGTTAAAACATAACAGTACTATATTTAAATATACAGGACCATGGATATGCCGGGTAGTTTACAAGCCGTGATGGAGGGAGGCACCCCCTCTCCTGTGTGTGTGTGTGTGTGTGTGTCTGTCAGTCTGTCTTGTTTCATCCTTTATCAGTCCTGCAGGATTAGTGATTGGCACCAGGAAGGCTTTGCTATCACTCATAGAGGAGAATGGGTATCAGGTATCAGTGAGTTGGAATAGCTTACCCACAGTGTGTATTAGATGAAACATGGACTGAGTCCTTTCCCCATTACCCATGGTGAAGAAGCAAAAATCCAACCAAGGTACTCTGGGACTCCCTGGATGCCTAGGATCAAGGCAGAAAACAAACAAAAGAACCTGGAAGAGAAAATTTTAGGGTTCAGTGGTATGACACTTGTTTAGCCTGCAGGAAACTTTGGGTTTGATTCCTAACATCTAAAAAAAAATTTAAAATTGATGTCAACACTGAATATTTGTATTAGTATAGTAGCATAGGTATAAATCTGAGGTTGAGCCCTTTGGCTGTTCTGGGCTTACAGCTTTAGGAAATGGGGTGATGAGGGTGCAGATACAGTCCTCATTGGCTTTCCTGGTCACTCGGGCCACATAGCCCTGAAGACTCACATCCCTTTTGTACTCTGTTTACATGGTGTCTGCATTGTTTTGCACAGTGTGTGATACAGGGAGACAAGGTGTGCTTTCTTCAAAGCTATAAGTGAGGAGGAGAGGAAGCTGATGCCAGATCAGTGAGTGGTCAGGCTGTCCATCTGTCCAGAATTTCATGCTCACTTTGTGTCTTTGTTATTTAAATGATGAGATGGTTCATCCAGGTCAGGATGACAACCTGTGGTGAACTTCTGTTTCCCACTGTACTGTAGACTGAGCTGGTGTGGTGTGTTGGCTGGTGATTGCTAGGCTGTGGTAGGAGCCTGTGAAGGAATGGAATTACCTCCAGGTCAAATCCTTCAGATAGGGTTTGTGGGCCCCTGCATATTCCTGGATTTACATACATGACTCCCCACTACCACTTCTGTGTAGAGACAGGAGGGCTGAGGCTCACCAGGATTCAGAAGAGGATTGCCCTTGTCTTCTGGGAGGCCTGGTTTAGAATCCAGAGAATCATCAAAGGGCAAGGCTGAGGCACCAAGGCCTCTTTCCAGCCCAATCCTGAGGCAAGTAAGTGGAAGTCACGTTGTTCCTATCCAGTGTGGAAGCTGACCTGAGACTATGATCACCACTTGCTACCACAACCATGTAAATCCAGTTTCCTCTCAAGAATAGCAGTAATCCTGTGCCCACTGGGGAAGTTCCAGGGTCATGGTGATATTGGGTATTTAGCAGCTCTGAGATGGGGAAGGCCCAAGCTGGAAGCAAGAGAGTAGAACAACCATCTCCTGGAAGACTTAGCTGAAGGCAAGCAGAGGCATGATGTATTTGGCTCCTAATCCTGCCCAGACAAGAAAGTACCAAACTCTAGGCAAAACACAGGGCACTTGCCAGGCCTGCCTCTCAGAAGAGAGGAGCAGCTGAGTGTGTGTGGGTGAGGGTAGAGGAACAGAGAGCTCTGTGGAAAGGAGAGATGAAACATAGGCACTGCTGCCAGCCTTGGCTCTTGAGCAACATGCTGGCCTGGAGGACTCCAGGACTTCATCTCAAGGATGTACAGTAAAAGCTTTATCTTTTTTTTTTTTTTCTTTTTGAGATAGTCCACTATAGCCTCAAACTCTCTGTGTGTTTAAGGTTGACCTTGAACTCCCTGATCCATCTGCCTCCACCTCCTAAGTACTGGTTTTTAGGCATGTACCATCATGTCCAGTTTATTCAATGTTGAGGATCGGTCTGTCTCCACAAGCCCTCTTTATCAAGTGAACTATATCTCAGTTCAACAAAATATGTTTTTATGTATAAAATATTCTAGAAGCCTGGTGTAGTGGCTCACACCTATTTCAGCACCTGAGAAGCTGAGGGAGGAGGATTCATAGTTAGAAACTAGTCTAAGCTACTTAGGGAAACTTTGTCTTATCTAAACAAATAACACAACCAATCAACCAGATACTCCTTGAAGCTACCTTTATATCTCGTGTGATAAATGATGAATTAAATCATTGTTATACAGATGTAAAAAATGCTTATGGTATTAAATCTTCTTCTTTCAAGACAGGGTTTCTCTGTGTAGCCCTGGCTGTCCTGGAACTTGCTCTGTAGACCAGGCTGGCCTTGAACTCCCAGAAATCTGCCTGCCTCTGGTGTGCTGGGATTAACAGCTTCCATGTCTGGCTGTTTCCTCATCATTAAAATTAGGGAGTACAGTATCCTCCTTAAAGAGAATCTTCAGCACAGCCTTTGCTTCTTTTGTGCAGCCTTGAGCTTTCCAGGTGCCCCCCCTCCTTTCCCCTAAAGGAGCTAGCCTCTGCCCCAATCAGTGGCTTGCAAGCAATAGGCCTAAAGATAGGGGCTTCTCCATTCATGGGGATCAGTGCCTAGGTAGGGGAGGGGGGTTATCTGGACCTAGACTCTCTTTGCCTGTGTGCACAGAGGTTTCTGTAGAGCAGGAAATCCATGGCTTTCTTAGAGAAGTGAGATTATTCCAGAGCCTCCTGGTGAGGTCCCCCTCTGCGGTCTCACTGTTTCATTTATTTGTCCGACACACTGTGGTCAGAATGATTGTTTTGTTGAGGCAGGGTCTCACTGAATAGCCTCAAATTTATGATCTCCCTATCTCAGGTATGATTACAGATTAGTGTGCCTCTAAGCCTGACCAGAGTGACTGATGATTGATTTTTGAGACAGTCTCTAGTCCAGGCTGGCTTTGAATTCACTATGTTACTGAGGATGATTTTGAACTTCTGGTCCTCCTTCCTCCACCCCCATGAGAACAGACTTGTGCTACCAGGACCAGCTTATGTGGTTCTGGGGATTGAACTGAGGACTTCATTTATGTTATGCAATCACTATCCCAGCTGGGTTACATCCCCAACTCCAGAGTGATCTTTTAACGTAAGACCCCCAAACTTGATATGCTTCTGCTTAAAATTTCTCATGGCCTGAATATCAAGCTGTGTCACTGAATGGGAAACCTTTGCCTACCAGGAACCCATCACTTCCTCATCCCTGCCCCACAGGACTCAGTGCCCAAGTCATGGAGAACCATGCAGATGCTCCTGCAGAGAAAGTGCTGTGATGGTTTTGATGCCACTGGGACTCAAGCCTAAGACTTCACAAAGACTAGACAAGGGCTTCACCACCAGGCTGCATCCCAAGCCCAACAGTGGATTCGTGCTCACTCTTACCTGCTTTCCTCATCTGGCAGCCCAAATAGCTCATCAAAATATTTTACTTATTTGCATTTAAATTTATTTTACCATTATAAAAATCACACATCAATTTCTAGGTATTATAATATACTCCCCTAATTCCAGAATTCAGATACTGAGTCCAGAGGATCATAGGTCCAAATTCAGCTTGGGCAAGCCCCTGCTGTCTTTTAAAAACAAAACCCAAAATGTTTTAGGGTGTGCAACTCAATGATGGAGTTCTTGCTTAGCATTTCTGAGGCTCTGGTTTGATTTCTACCACCACACACTCACAAAGAATCATTTATAATAAATTTTAGAATTATATTATTAGGGGCTGGAAATACAATAAGTTCACAGAGCACTCATCTTGCATATATGATGCCTTGAAATCAGTGTCTAACAACACACTAAGTTTTCTTTTTAAATTTTTATTTATTTTTGGAGACAGGGACCTGGCTGGCCTGGAATACTCTAGGTAGACCAGGTTGGTTTTGAACTCACAGAGATCTGCCTGTCTCCTTCAGGAGTACTGTGATCAAAGCTGGGGCAGGAGAGCCATGAGTTCCAGGCTAGCCTGGGTTACACAGTTAGACCTTGTTCACACACATACCCTGTTCAAATGTATATATACAAGCATGAATATATGCACATAGGTAGGCGTAATAAAGGGAGAAGCCTGGAAGGGATCAGCAGCTGTTAACAATGGCTGTCTGTACTAAAAGAATTACAGGTGAATGATTTTTCTTTATATTTTGCAATTTCTTTCAAGTTTTATGAACTGATTCTGGGATGCATAGCTCAGAGGTAAAACACTTGTCTCACATGCCAGAAGACCCAGGTTTGATCCTTACCACCGAATTGGGGAGATTTATAGATGAGCAAAGGCCAATAGGACAAAAAAGGCCAAGGTCAAAGGCTTTTGCTTCCAACTCAGATGAGCAAAGGAGAGGCCAACAAAATTCCTCCTTCACTGTACATTGTCTCTCAGCCCACACTGCTTGCCTAAGGTAGGGGCTTCCTCTCCCAAGTGCACTATCCTCCCCGCATGCCCTCACCACCAGACTTTCCTGTCTGTCTGTCTGTCCATAGGGCCACATTGTCCACAACTGGAAGGCACGATGGTTTATCCTTCGACAGAACACTCTCCTGTATTACAAGCTAGAGGGTGGCCGGCGAGTGACCCCACCCAAGGGACGTATCCTCCTCGATGGCTGCACCATCACCTGCCCCTGCCTGGAGTATGAAAACCGGCCGGTATGTGAGCATCCTGATGCCTGGTCCCCTGTTCTAGCCACCTTACCCCTTTTTTATTACTGAATGATTTGGGCTCAGATCCTAGCTGTTTCATGAACCAGGGCAAATAGTTAAAACCTCTTGCAGCTTTCATTTGTCATTTATAAAAATTGGGATAAAATAATTGTGTGACAATGTTCTATGTATGGTGATGTGGGTTGAGAAAGTGATAATCTGTTTAAAAAAAAAAACACCTAGTGTTCTAGGAGGCAGGCACTAATTCAAACAAAACGGGAAATTAAAAATTAGCAGATGATAGTTAGCAATGGCTGTCTCTCAGGAGCATTGAGTTTTTCTCTATGCTTTGCAGTTTCCTTCAAGATTTATGACCATAAATTAGGGGGCATAAAATGGGAGAAAATATACTACCTTGGGGTTCAGTATGATGGCTTACAACCCTTGAGGGGTATGTTTCAGAAGTGATGGGCAGCTTTGACCCTACATCCAAAAAAAAGTCAGGGTCCAGGTGTAGAGACTTAATTTCCCACTCTTAGGAGACAGAGGCAGGCTCTTGTGTGTTCAAGACCAGCCTTGTTTATATAATGAGTTCCAGGCTAGCCAAGGTTGCTAGTGTACCTTTTATATAGTAAAATTTTTTTTTAAAGATTTATTTATTATATATACAGTATACATAAAAGGGTACCAGATGTCATTATAGATGGTTATGAGCCACCATATGAATCCTGGGAATTGAACTCAGGATCTCTGGAAGAACGGTCAGTTCTCTTAACCTCTGAGCCATCTCTCCAACCACCTCCCCCACTTTTTAAACAGAGAGAGAGATTTTAAGGGGGCCAAGAGATGGGTTAGCTGTTAAAAGCATTTACTGTTCTTGCGGTAATTTGGTTCCTAGCCTTTATATCAGACAGCTCACAATTGCTGTAACTCCAGAACCTATACTATGGGTCCAGGGTATTATCATGTGTCCTTTGGCCTCTATAGGCACCTACATGTATGTGGTGGTACACACACACATACATACAGAGGAGAGAGATATATTTTTTAAAAAGTAAGTTAGAGGCTGGAATGTAGTGTAACTCAGTGGTAGAGCCCTTGTCCAGTGGGTTCTATTCACCAGCAACACACAGTATTTGAGAACATTTGGAGTCCCAGACGATGGTGTAGATAAATATGAGCTGCAGAGGAGGGCACCACCATGGGTTGCCTAGGTCAGGAACAGCCTCAGGAATCGGGATCCTGGGGTGAAGACCTGCCAATGTGGCTATATGGGAATACTCACCGGAGGAGTGAGGGGAGATTTTTAGATGCTTACTCTGGTAATCCCAACACCCAGGAGCCTGAGGCTGAAGGAGTGTCAAGGCTCAGGAGCTTAAGGGCAACCCAGACAACACAGCAAGATGCTATCTCAAACAAACACACAGACAATAAGGGAAATAATTTGATTCAAACTGACTGTGGAGCCTGGTGGCAGTGGCTCACGCTTTTAATCCCAGCTCTTGGGAGGCAGAGACAGGCGGATCTCTGAGTTGGAGGCCAGCGTGGTCTACAAAGTGAGTTCCAGGACAGCCAGGACTATACAGAGAAATCAAACCAAAAAATAAAGAAAAACTTTAGATATGGGGTGGAGAAAGTTGATTTTATTTCAGAGACTTATAATATTGGCATATGCAAACGGCCTCACCCTCCAAAAGACTGATATAACATCTAGGTACATACAAGTAGCTTATGTTTGTTGAATTAATCTTGAACAAAGAAGAAATATTAACAGATAAGTCAGATGGTTCTAACAATGAAATCTTGGTTTCTTCAGTGGCACTATGTGTGTGTGGGGTCTAGGAACTGAGCAGAGGAGGGCAGTAGGGGGCCAGCCACCCAGCCACCCAGCCACCCATACAGCCACACAGCCACACAGCCACCCATACAGCCAC